>JAHNZQ020003150.1:710706-724265 GCA_019155205.2 Gracilaria vermiculophylla
CGTCGGCGTTGGTACAAACGTAGGTCGTAATTTTGTCCTTGGCTTTCATTGCTTAGGTGCCTCAAACAGACTTGCGGGATTCGTGAAAAGCTAAATATGTTCTTCGCGGGAGAAGTTTGTAGAACAATCCTGTCTCGTCAACGTTAAAGATACAGTCAATGTCGTACTGCTTCAGGTTTTCTCGTAACAAACTCATTTCTGCAGCAACTTTTTCAGCCGATACGCTCCCAGCTTCTCCAGACAATGAAAGGGATCGAAGCGCATTCCGCTAGAGAAACTTTGATACCCATCCATTGGAAGCCCGAAATTGTTCCAACTTACTTTTGAGTTGCTCAGAGTGCGATGTTAATAGTAGCCGATTGCGAGCCATAAGTGCATTCTGCTGGATAACACTTTTGGTGACTGGTAATTTTGCAGATCTGGCAACCTGCAAAAACTTGAAAACATTCTTCTCTATTGCCTCAAATGGTGGTGAGCGTATAGTTTTGGAGTGAAGAAAAAATGGATTGTTTTGTTCATGCTGGGGAAGATGATCTGTGGCGCGTTTAATGTAGGTAACAGTGCGTCGGGATATGGAGAACTGACGCATAACGGTCGATGCATTACATCCTGTTGAAAGCATTCGAGCAATTTGAATTTGCTGACCGATGGTGAGTCTGGTTCTCTTTTTGATGGGCTGAGATGATGGCGATATAATTGCGGCTGCTGCCTCTTGTCGGGGAGAGCGGATGGCGCCGCTTGGAGATTTTCAGATCGTTTTGCGGTCGAATTTGCCCTGTTTGTGAGCAGTGCTCCTACGTCTCTCGCCAAGGTGTGCCGCGTTAGCAAGGGTGGCACTATTTAGAGGGCGGCACTGCTCAAAGTGGCACTACTGCGAGGCCCCCCCCTGTAAGTAGTTTATTAGTATTCAAAGGAGGAATATGATTGTAAAATGCTATTCGGGTTGCCCATCTAGTTTTCAAATTTTATAATAGATAAGAATCCGAAAACGGTACCCTAGTTTCCTGTTCTTGCTAGTCGAAGAGATACACAGCTCCAATGGGTCGCCTCTCGCCCGGAACAATGTACACAAATTTAACAAGCTTTGAGAGATGGAGAAAAAAAGCATGGAGGTCAATTTCAATCACCAGCTAATCACCAGCTACAAGCCAGAGACTACCAATATCCTACGAAACGTTTATAAGAGTAGTTCAATACCCCGCGAGCCGGAAAATCACACGAATATGTCCCAATCTTCCTCCGCAGAGGTAGTTCGGTGGTAGAGCCCTCTCGAGAAAACAACATGACTATGTGGGATGTAACACCGAGGTTGCCCAGGCGGCTACTGGCGAAAGAGGTATAATAAGGGTCCCCAACAGGTGGTGTGGGTATAAGTGTCTGCAGTGCCTCCTTGAAGGAAAGATGTGGGAGAGAAAAGGGGAGCGCAGGTCGCCCGATCCACAATGTGGAGGATGTACCACCAAGTCAGAAAAGGGAAGGATAGCCGTAAGCCTAAATACGGCGATCTGTAAAGATCCTTGTACAAGGAGGCATTACAGTAAGACTGGTAGTATACCCATGAATTGGAGCTCTCAGAGAATAAGGCGGATGAGCAACCGTGCGCTACGGGATATCCCTCCTGAGGTACAAATACCGACGTAGGCGGAAAGCTCAGAGCCGGAACCTTAGTTGCCGTTTACGGAAGGCAGCGGCAGGGAAATCGGGGCCTAGAAGTACTGTAGCGCTAAATAAATAAAAAGAAAATTACTTAATAAATAAATTAATATCCGGCTATCTCAGCCCTCGCTGTGCACTGTACCGGACACCGAGCCACACGTGTAGGACGCGTGCTGCCCATTACTTACGCAGGACTCGGCCAACTTAATATTCTCCGGCGGATATCGCAGAGCGAACCAATGTGCAGGAATATCCCTAAGAACGGGCGTGCACTTCATATCCTCCCGCATTGACAAGGGGCCCAACCAGAGGCGGGCATCCCACAGGCAAATAAATTCCATAAATGCCCGCCCTTCACCGGCTCGCCAGGATGTCACGGCAGCGCGCCGGAAACACATGCAACGAGCATTGAACCATCCTCTCCATCGCATCAACCGTTTTCGTCCCCGACGGCTCATCCTGCTACGCCAACTCTCGACTGCACCATGAGAGCGCCGACTCTTAATCCACCGTCGTCGTTGGGAAACGATGTTCCGAACTCCAGCAGCAACCTGTCCACAGGGCTTTGCTCAGTTCCGGCTCCGCCGGCTGCTTCTCGGGCTGCCAGCAGGGCTAGTTCGTCCGCCGTCGAGGACGCCGACGGCCGACAGCGGCCGTATTTTGATTCCTTAGTAGAACGTATACCGATAACCCGACACGAGACGATGCAGCTACGGTTCGCATCGTGGTTCCATTTTACCGCCCTGTGGAACGCCGAAATTCTGTATTGTTATGTCGACAGTGCTGGCGCTCTTCCAGAAAATATCCACGCCATAGTGGGAGCTTCCTGAGACTAGAGCACCTGCGTTGCACTACCACTGTGACAAATCTGACGAGTTCCGGGAGAACCCGTTGCTGTAGCGCACGCTTTTGGAAAAATGATGAGCTATAAGCACTATACTTTCTTGTGACACAGGGTGCACAGTTCACTATTTGAACTATCGACACATGCTATGCTGATGCGATCGGCATACCAACGGCAGAGCAATTCATCGTTGGAGGTGATCATCTCGGATGTTCTCCTCTTTTCTGTGGGATTCTACCGCACTCGCGGGGAAATATGGTATTGCGACCGCCTTGTGGAATTGGAAACTCCTGCATTGCGGAACTTCCCAATCGCGAGGCAGGAGGCCGTTTGCCCGCCTTGACCGATCCTTCGGGCGGAGTTCCAATACTTATCACGGTGGAGCAGGTTAATCTTCTTACAAAACTATATCCGTTTTGAACGGAAAGCCCGCTCGCGAATGGGATACTTCATCCTGTATCAAAACGTAGTAGTGAAACAACTTTCTTCGGCAAACCCGCAAGTTCGGTACATTCTCCTCCCAGTGTAGTGGGCTCACATGGAGACATGCTGGAGAGGCTATATTGAGCTTCCCTGGTTTCTAACCTACCTGTGTTCATACGTGGTGTATGATCCGCATGCGGGTATGTGGTTTCTAGTGATTACCAAGTGGGTGGTCATCACGGTGGCGTATCTTCTGGAGGAGGCGTACGATCAGTACCGACTGTGATACATAGAATGGCGGGTGCGGGCTGCCATTCGTCACTTTGAGAAGTGGATCCCCCTTGAGGGTGTAGCCAACTGCGAAGAAGTAGCGGGCCTTCTCGATTTCATCGACTGCGTCCATTGCAAAGAAATACCGCTGGAACATAGCGGGCCCCACGACGGCGGAACCGGTGGTGCTGGCCCAGGCCTGGGATGGAACACCGCAAGAGTGGGAGAGTTCATCTACTTCGTCCCGTGGGAAGCTCAGAGAATCAGCCGCGAGGAGATGTAGGAATTTGGGATGGCTCCGAGAGTAATTCCCGCTGGGCACCACATCAGGTACGTCGAATCCTATGAGTGTTATGGCTTCTACGAGGAGGACGACCCGATGGTGGATAACGAACCGGGAACTCCGGAAGGGGGCGACCTCAAAGAAAGCGGTGAAGCAGCGATGGCCGCAGCTGTCTTACATGGGCAGGGGCCCGAGGCACCCGTGATGAACTCGCCTCTCGCTTCGGCGCAGATCGGAACTGAGGCTGTCCCAGGTAGCCCAACGTGGCTGCCAGCTCAAATTCTTACTCAAAATTTCTGTGGCCCTCTCTCTGGACATGAGGCTCCCAAGCCAGGTGTCGACTAGAGTTGGATGTCATCGCGAATTTCCTCCACGGCGTTTGCCTCAGCGTCTATGACACCTTTGGTGATTCGCCCGCTATACGAGAAGTCTTTTCGAACGGCTGGAGTGGGATGCGTTCATCTCGGAACGATTAGGCGGGTAAGCTCTTAACCCGTTATCTCCCAAGGAAATCTCCTCCACTTAATTATGGGTCTTGTTTTCCTTCGCACTTCGTTCACGGTTTCTGTTCCGCTCCCCTAAGGGTTCTTAATGCGTGATGGCCCGAAACGTGGGCCACCATGATACGAACATGATTACGGCGTCACAGAAAATGAACGCCATGCAGATCGAAAAAACAATACTCATGGTCACGATCATAGTCGACCAGACAGCTGCATATAAAACGCACTACTGGATTTTCCAAAAAGATAAGCGTGGGGTGCAATGGCAATTACCAGCACTACTTCTTCCGCAATTTGATGCCCATTTTACGGGAGGGTCATCATGGTTGGGCGCCATCCAAACTCGCTGAAGTTTCTGTGCCCACATTTCGGTGATAGCGTACCACGATAGAACTTGGGACGTTTTCAATCGGCTCAGACCTCTTGGACGAAGGGTAATACCCGTACCAGCGTACATGGTACTGCAACACGCCTTGTTCGTTGTTCCAGTCTCCGAGGAATAGTTCAACAGAAAATCTTGTATGTACATCTCCCGGCCATCCCGGGTTATCGTACACTCTTCCTGCGCAGAGATGTTGGATCCCGTTTCGGGTTTGTTTCTCCATTTTAGGATTTTGCCTTCCGTTTCCTGGTTCTCCGGTCTGACCGCGAGCCTGCATAGCTCCCGTTACATGCGTGCCATGGATCGGAAAGCGCTGCCATCTACACCTTGGGCGGGCTGCTGTGTACGCTTGAAGGGCTCGCGTCTGCAACGTTGCGGCTTTGTTCCGTGACATTACGGCTGGCTATCGGCGAGGTTGCGGCTGGGTTCCATGAGATTGCGCGTGATTTCCAAAAAATATCCCCTTCGAGGGGCCACATATTCACGTACCACGCGTAGTTCGTTCTAGACGCCAGCAAGTCACGGCTCCGGTCTCCGACATGGTACATGTTTTCGACTCAGTCAAGTAGCGTTTCTGGCGCGTCCACGTTCTTCAAAGCATGCGTCGCGGTGTTCCCTGTGCGATAGCCGGGCTCTGTGGCGTTTATCTCCGTCATGGACGGTGTCGTCTCCGGGACATTTTCCCGTGTAGCATGCGGCGCAGGGTCACTTAACCGTGAATCACGGCGTGTTTCCTTTTGCGATGGCGACCATTATATCTCCTAAACGGACGCAGAAAAGAGTTCTTTACCTCCATTACACAAAGTGGCAGGAGACACGCATTGCACGGTTTGGCGGTTAAATAATCCAGTGTGAACTGGACTTGTTGTGAGTTTGCCGTGCGAACCTGGCCCGTGCAACAAATTCAGCTTTTCTTACGACAATTGCGGGAGATCTAAGAGGCCCCGGGATTGGTGAGGTAACATGGCAGGCCGTCTCATTGCCGATATCCCAGATGTTGCTGGCGGAAGCGAGGCCGTTGTGCCCCACAGGACTGGGCGGTGAAGGTATACTTCTAAGGAAGGAGAAGGAGCCGGGGTCATTCGATCACGGGACGAACAGTCGTGGATGTCGTTTATGGTCACCACGACAGTATCCAATGTTACCGAATCGACCTTGAACGGCCCGTCTGCCGAAAGCGAAAGTTTATAGCGCTCTGTCTCGGCGGAGGTAAATGATTCCTTTCGGAAAAACACAAATGCGTCGACTTCAATGACTCTAGCGCGAGCCCTTTGCAAGCGAGCGTCGAAATTCCGCTTGTAAGTGGCTTGTGCACGCGCCCTTTACTTCCGCGTTGCCGGGACGAGTTTCATCAACCATTCCTTCCACTGTTGCTCATAGTCATGGAAAAGTTTCTAAGCGTAGCTTCGGGGTCCAAAGCCGCCGGAGGTGGAGTCCGTGACAGCACCAACTGAAAGGTTAAACCACGGTAGTCTGCTGAACTTGGGTACTGTACGCAAATTCCCGCGCGCCCATGTACAGATCTCACGTCTTTAGATGATCAGCAATAAACGATCACAGAGAGGCAAGGATAGTACGGCTAAATCGTTCAGATTGCCCATCAAGTTGGGGATGGAATGTCGTGGTGAAATGGTTCTTCACTTCAAGGATATGATATATATCGTGGCAGAACTTACACGTGGATTGTTTTCTGTTATCGGAGAGATACTCTACTGGAGGGCCATAACTAAGTATTGAAAGCGTGTCTAACGCATTCGCAATCCTAAAGGTCGTAATCCTTCGTAGAAGGACAGTTCAAACCAGTCTTAATAAACGGTTTCTGATATCGAGGAAGAACTTGATGCCTCTCAGGTTTATTTGGAAAGGACCGACGATGTTGATAATAATAAACTGAAGCGGTGCATTTGCAGGGAAGAGGGAGGATTGCCTTGTGTGGTCGCGGAGCTCTATCCGGCTCTTTGCACACTATGTCCAGAAATGCATAGCTGCGTAGTAGTCTACCGCCATTCAGAGACATCAAAACTCATTTCCGAGGGTCAGGTAGAGCTTTTAACCGCCAGCTCGGTCCGTGACCTTGGCTTAATGCGAAAGTTACAACACCCTCGTTTGCAGACAGTGATGGAACACGATCCGTGCGGTGGTTTCGTCAATGTGGACAAAATATTGGACTTCATTAATTATGAATGAGAGACGTTCACCACCGTTGATACCAGATCGTATCTCCGTGCAGAACAGATCGGGAACTTGTTCTCAGATGATTCCCTCTCTTTGTACCGTTACAAAACACCCCATACGTGTTTCTCATTAAGACTCTCGCCCTCGGCGTGCATATTGGCAATATCAGCTCCCTCGTTCCAGTCTTGTGGCCACTCCTGATTCGCTGGGTCTATCCCTTCCAAATTGGAGGACTCTGCCGCAAAAGCCGAAATTTCATCGTCCGCCGAAGGTAGTCCTTCATTGGTGGCATTCAGGAGTGACAGGGCGTCAGCCTGGATGTTCTGTGCACTCTTTCTGTATGCGATGTGGAAATTGTATTCCGCTAAGCTGAGTCTCCATCGCATGAGGCGATCTGATGGATCCAAAAGATTCATTAACTACCTCAGAGAGAAGCGATTCGTAAAAAGGGTAGAATACACCCGTAAGAGATATGGGTTAAGGCTCGAAAGTGTCCACAAGAATGCGAGGCTATCCTTCTCCGGGACTGAGTAGTTCCGCTTGTGCTCATATAGCGAGCGTGACCAATAGCCAGCTAGGTGTCGTCCCACCTCTGTGGTAGTTTGAAAGGGCATTCAACCATCTTGGTAGCTGCTCGAGTCCGTATCGACGGAGTATGGAAGACCCGGTTCGGCTAACGAAAAGATCGGTGCTGAAATGACTGCCTCCCTAAGGAAGTTAAAAGCATCCGTTTGAGCGGATGTAAAGGGTTTGAATTAGGTTGGCTGACCTGTCTGCAGCAGCGCGTGGAGAAATATGGCAATATCCGAGAAACTCTAGATGGTCCGTTTGCAGACGTTGCCCATCCCCAGGAAAAAGCGTAGTTCTGTGTGCGTTCTGAGATCCTTTTGCACTGATCAGGGATTTGACACGAGCAATTTCGATTGGTAACCGTCAGGGACAGATTATATGCCTCAGATACTTCACAGTTTCTTTGAAAAACTCGCACTTTCCCAGTGTGAAGGTCACCAAGTCATCCTGTGAAACGGTCATGACCGCCCTCATATGGTGGAGGTGGTCATCGAGAGTATCTGAAAAAACGACGATTTCATCCAAATACACGAGACATGTCCACCACTAGAAGCGGCTCAATAGGATGGCGACAGCGCCCAGAAATGATGCTGGGGCACCGTTTAGCCTTAAGGGAATCCGCTTAAAGCAGTGGAAGCCAGAATAAAAATCGAATGAGGTCTTGTTGTGGAGTTCTTCTGGAACCTGTACATGCCAGTAACCCCAATTCGCATCAAACGCAGTAAATAAAGTGGAACTTCCGAGGGACTCGATAACATCGTCCATACGAGAAATAGAGTACGTCTTTCGTACCGTTAGGGAGCGCAGCCGGCGATAGTTAACGCAGAACCGCCAGGTTTCATAACACTTTAAAGCCAGTACTATTGGAGATGCCTTAGGAGATTGAGCAGGCTCAATCGCACCTGCATGGTGCGTCTTATCCACTTGAAACTGTTCCCCCTCCCGGGCCATAGGTTCCGCCGTGTATGCAAGCTGTGCCATTGGCCTTGGGTCCTGCTGCAGATCGATACGGTGTTCCGTTGCAGTAATCTCTTAAAGGCAGGCGTCCCAAATCGTGGGGAACTGTAGAAGCATATTGCCGAGGCGCATCCTGTGTGGCTCAAGACCATGTCCAGGATTGAGATACCTGAGTGCCTTCTGAGAGTTCACTGCGTTGAAGCTTGTCGGCGTGCGGCTTTCTCCCTCACTTGCCTCTCCTTTGCCTTTTTCAGGCTAATTTTTTCACTTGTGAGTATGAGACGACATCCCTTCACCCAATTGCCGGGCTCCAATTCCCTTTGGAGCATTGTCATCGAAGACGTTCTGAAGGATCTCGAGCGTGATCATATTGTCTGGGACCGTTGCCAGTTGATGTGGCGCGCTTGAGTCATTGACATCGTTCTTCACCAGATAGTGGTAAGTATTACAAAGGTTGCCAACCAGGATGCTGAAAGGAGTATCCGGAATGACTTGCTCAACCATGTTTGCAACGGTCAATTGATGCTTCTCGTACAACGAGGGAAGGGGTTTGATAGCCCATACACCCAGAAAATGGGAGTTTACATCCACCATACCTTTGGTTGCTACCAGGATCTGGATTAAAATAGCTACTCAGAGAATCGTCGATTTCCGCGAGGCGAGTGGAGGATCCTGCGCAGCAGGGAAAGGTACCCGTTTCTGAGAGGCACTCCTCAAAGAACGACGAACAATCGCAACGGAGGATCCACCTTAAAATTCCACTTGTCTTTGTCGGGGCCGGATGGCATCGAGTAAGCGGTCGTAGTAGCCACATCGCAGTATCACTGGAGCTACCAACGACTGGCAAACCAAGAGGTCGAGCTTCATCATCACGCTTCCCAGGAATATGACTAATTCGATAATTCCCACCGTTTTTAACGTGTTATTTTTCGCATATGCAATGTCAAGCGCCGCTCCACAATGGATTCCAAACCGCAATTGCGGAGGAAATACAGACCTAACAACAAAGTTGGGGCCTGCACAGCTAGATATCGTACCATAACCTTAGGTTTTAGGCCACGGTCCTCGTAGAACTTATAATTATGCATCACCATTACCAGACTCTGTCCAGGAACCGGTGATGATTCACCCGTGTCCATGGTTGACGAAAAACAGCGAAATGTTACGACTACACGTCTGTGGCGTCCTTCCATTTCAGGAGCTTCACCAAGGCGTGAGGCTGCGGCGCCTCGGGCGTCACAGAACTCGACGTTGTGGACGCCTCTCCAGAAGGGGACACTCCCACGGTTCGTTTTTCTGGTCCAGGACGTCCTCAGCGAACTGTTAAGTTTCCTCTATAGCTACTGCTTCATCATTTTCGCCACTTTTTTTGCCGAAGCGGAGTTTGTCTTTGCTCCCTTCCATGGAGGTCGTGCCGGTCTCATTCGTTCTTGCCGCATGAGCAAATTTCGCGAGACTGCGCTGAAATCCGTCTTGGCACGTAGATGTGAGGCAACGGGGACCGATACCTATCACTCAAGAGTGAGCTCTTCATAGTTAGCTGCGATCAAAGGCCATTCACGGATCGAGAGGACACGCTGCCGGAGAGTGTGACCATGGATATAGCACAGATGGCAGATCAACCCTTCTGCGCGACGCGGAGCAAAATCCTGAGCATCAGGGACTCGCCCCAGCGTACTGGATCTCGACTAACATGGACTTTGGTTACGCACATAACCTCTTTGAAACGGAATAAGAGGGTCCAAAATAAGAGGGTGGCGAGCACGAAGCGCATCACCTTTGGCTTGTGCGTATTTCACTTACTCCAGGTAAGTGAGCCTCGGCTTATCTACCCAATATCGAGCGACCAAGGTTTCAACTGTGGTGTATAACCCGTCGATGAACATGATAATACACTCAGTAGCGTGATAGACATTACCAAACAGTTAGAAAGCCTTGTTCAGCCGTGACGAATAGTCGGTATGCGTCTCACTGTCCTTCCTGTAAATGTCTCGTATAGCAAGGATGCAGGACTGCTTTGCCTGTTTGGTGGCATAAGAACGCAGCAGGTTCTGCACTGCTTATGACCAGCAACGTATCTCTTCTTTGGAGGCTCGGCATGAATTTCTGATAGAGTGGTATTGGTCTTCAGCCACACCCCGTACGAAATACGGCAGAGAAACGTAGGATTGTCTCTGATTCATCCCTAACACATCGGCTTCGGCCACAAATCCCCCCGAAAACTCCAATACCATTAGAAGTTCTTCTCCAGAAAAGGTCTGGTAACGCAGTGTAAGTTGCATTCTCTTTATGAAATCCCGCACTCTTCCCGTGTTATAGAGTGTTCTTTACACCGCGGAATCTTCCAACCGGTAGTACCTGTAAGACAACAGCTTCCAGTACATCGGATTTGTTGCTTTCAACGTCTTGACATAAAGGTGCCTCTTACCCTTTGTTCGTCCCCGAATTGTACCGGCTGTAGCCCACGACCGTTTGGAGCAGGGGAAGCGCCACTTCGGATCATCAGCATCAGGCTGCGAGCTTTCAGAGCTTTTCGAATGACTTCGTGTAGGACTCGGGGAAGTCGATATGTCCTCATACTGGGCATGCTTGTGCCCATTGGAGTTCCGTCTACGGAGGTCCTTCCGAGTTTATTTCTGACCATCTCGTTGAAAGACTGCAGCTGGCCCTGCAAGGTTTGGAGGGTCCATCAAGAGTGCTTTTTTCAACTTCTCGATACGGGATCGAACACGATTAACCATGTCTCATCCCCTTGGATGAAGGCCACCGGTCCTCCGAAACATTCCAGTATGTTGTTGACATCTGACCTCAAAAGGCACAAGTCTTCAACGACCACCCTTATAAGGTTAGCTTTAACAACCCCCCGTAGGATGGCAAACTCCTTCGAAAGGGTTTCATGAGCAGCTTGCAAAGCGCGAGACAGCCCTACCAGATTCCCGACTTTAGGAACTCCAACAGTACCGAGTGCTATTTGGGCAACTGCTTCGGCGAAAATCGCCGTAGACAATCCGACAACAGGTATCAGACTATCCATAAAAGCTGGGTGAGATCCCGGTTCTCCAAATCATGTCACAAAAATTTGGAATCCTCCGCGTCTCGACTCGACTAAGAACGTATAGGGGTCCGTGAAAGCAACCAGTTGACCGGTTGATAACCACCTTGGTGGGGGCAACTACGAGTGATTGCAGGCACCGTCCTGGACGGCTTATTCGGCATCTTGACACCATGGAAACAAAAAACCCCTTGAGAGCTTCGGAAAACTAATCTTTAAGGAGGGTCCACAAGTTCAAGTTATCCTTTCTATATCAGAAGACCGTTTGTAGTGCATTAGCTCGCAAGCGATCACAAGAAGACGTCCAAAATTTCCTCCACTAAGGTATTTCGGCGGTAGAGCCCTCTCGAGGGATCAACACGGTTCTGTGGGGCGTAAGACCGAGGTGGCCCCGGCAGCACTTGGCGGGAGAAGAATAAGAAGGATCCCCGCTAGGTGGATGTACGTGTGTGTTGTGCATCCTTGGAGGAAAGTTGTAGGAAAAAATGGCGGAGCGCAGGTCTCGCGATCCTCAAGGTGGAAGATATATCATAAAGATGGTAAAAAGAGGTGGTAGCCATGAGGCAAACAATAGAAATCCTAATGATCTTTATAAAAGGTTCGGGAACAGTGAAAGTGGTAATATTCCCATGCATGGGCGCTCTTAGCGAACAAGGCGGATGAAAAATCGTACGCTACGGGGTATTCTTCGTGAGAGACAAATACAGACGTAAGAGGAACGCTCAGAGCCAAAACCTTAGTTACCGTTTACCGAGAGCGGTGGCAGAGATGTCGGCCTCCTTAAGTACTGTAGCGCTACTTGAATAAAAAGGAAAAATTACTCAATAAATAAATAAATATCCGGCATTGTGGGTCACAGCCGTGCACTGTACCAAGCAACCAGGCCACATGTGTAGGAAGCGTGCTGTCCACTGCTTACGTGAGACATACTCATATTAGTCCTCTTCTGTGGACTTTTCAGTAATGTACGAGCCCATGTGCATAAGTACCCCGAAAAATGAGCGTACAATTCAATAAGGCAGAAATTGTTGCCTTTAAAATCATCGGTTTTCATCCACTTTTATATATTTCCAGGGTAAACCTTGGCGGCTACAGCTTCCGCCTGTAGTTTGCTTCTAATTTTCTACTAGATGCTTTCGCTTTTTGCGGGAAAGAACCTCCTTGATTGAACAAAAATTTCTTAGATTAAAACTAGGATAAATCTACAACAGGAAAGCCATTGAATAAGTAATCGACATCTCTGCCGTTACATGCCTCATTGAATTACTTATTCGTGACTTTATACTTTTCAGAAGCATATCTTGTCAAACATTGCGTCTGTTTACTCACGAATGATTCAGGACCGTGAAAAAAAACTTATAAATCGGATCTGGAAGAGAGGCATAACCTAGGCAAAAGATAGCTACAAGATATTTATATATATATATATATATGTTTTGGTCATTTTGTACTTGTGTAACATACGTAAGATCGAAACATAGGTTCTGTGCTCTACTTTATCACTGTATTTCTTATCAGAGCCAAGAATCTGTCCGTATATGTGCAAAGGTCTTATCATGCATACGCTGCATGCAAATAATAAGCCAAATAGCACTGCTAGTAATCGTTTTGAGCAATGTCATGAACCAGGCTGTGTTAATTTTTTGCAACGTACTGGCTATTTCAGGGGCTCTCACATACGTCTACAAAGGCTCATAACCTGATGCCGTAGAGGATTATATTCAGAAATCAAAGTTTCAACATGCTTCAGCGATTTTTACTTTTAGCTGCTAACTATAAAGAACTTTAGCTAAATACATTTCGCTTTCTGCTCCGGCTTAAAATGGTTTACCTCTTGGCGAGTTTTTCAATGTTTCGTGACGAACACCATGTATCGGGCCTGTCAAGGTTCTAGATTTGTTGTTTGTAACCCATTAGTTGCATTGACGTCGTACTATTCAACCTTCACAACCCATCCAGCGAGATCTGCTTTCTTTTCTTAGCACCTGTGTTTCAGTGGATTTTCAAGAGGAAGATATTTTGGCTGTAATACTTCTTTTATCGTAACAGGCAGCAGTTTGTGGTACAATATTAAACTGCTTGCTGGTTTCTCTTTAGTAGAGTGGGCTGAAGATTTATTATCCAGTTTTCTTCAAGGCATCGAGAGCTATAATTATGATGATTCGGAAGTTCAACGTGAAGGAGTGAAGGTTCGAGTAATTCTATTTAGATGACTATTGTAGTGCAACGGCCCGTCGAGGGTATGCCGCAACAGCAGTCTTCATAAGGATTTGATCCGCTCCCGGCTGCCACAACCGTGGTTATGAATAGTATTAGGTTCACTAGCCCCATTTGGGGGTGTCCCTAGGAAGGGTAGTAATTGTGGCCTCGTGTGCCGATATTGGCCCGATGACGGGTGCGCCGTGACAAGCCTGCCACGGTTGCACATCTGTACTACAGTAGCC
>JAHNZQ020003150.1:726951-741502 GCA_019155205.2 Gracilaria vermiculophylla
CGATGGATGTTGATGGTGTAGTGTTATGATTATGAAACGGTTTTTACTTATATGTTCTGCAAAAGGCGCACTACAGTACTACTTTGGCGCGTTTTTTAGGCGTGATATGATTTTGAAACGCACTGTACGCTCGGGTCCATATGATTCACCATTCTTTGCTTTTTTTCATATTTTTTCTTTGGAGTCGAAGCGCAGATCGCTTTTCGTGTTTCAATCGAGGCCCAGATTGCCACTGTCCTATAAAAGTCTACACATAGGTGCGGCGTTCCACCGTTGCAAGCCATATCCCCACCAATTTCCTTCGAAATGGATGAAGTCCACCTGAGCATGCCATGGAGCTACATCTGTAATAGTGGCACTGTTCGGTGAAGTAACTAGTGTTTCGTATATTTTGACAACAATTAACAAATATTATAAGTTTTTCAAACCGAATCTTCAGAAGATCAGTTTTAAAACATATTGTACGTCAAGATAACACTGTTTTTCATAATAAATTGACAGACCATGGTCCACGAAGCCGATAAAAGTAATAGATGGTGCAAAAGATCCAAAATGTGTGCAATGTGGTTTACTTCACTCTTTGTAGTCATTACATATGTATAAAAGAGCCAATTTTGTTCTTGAGATTACTTGATGTGGTTCAACGGTCGCCATGGATATTAAGGTGCCATGGTACATAAATTAGAGACACCACGTGAAACGGCATGCACCGGTACATGGAGGGGTACCACGGTGACCCACAGATGTATTGAACTAGTTCGCTGTCGTGCTCTCTCGAGTGTCTATAGGTGCAATGACTTGTGGATCTGAACTGAAACTTATTAATCATGGCTGTTGCAATTGTTCCTGAAACGTGGCTAGGACTTTTCTTTCATGTTAAGTTGTGGTTCAAACTAGTCACTGTCTCCGCATTGTTTTGCAATACTGTATAAGTCTGAATAAAATGGTAAGTGGAAGGCAGCAATCCGTCGTTCTAGTTGTATATGAGCACTGTCCACATTTGCGGCAGGAAACCGAGAACATAACCAAAGTGCGCACTAGCCTCACGTAAGAAGATCAGAATTTCTACGCAGAGAATGAGTATAGCAAAGCTACAGCATCTTCGAATCTATATTGTCAGCACCGAAGGCATTTTTAGCCTTTAACGTCTCATCACGCTGCCATACTCGTCTTAAAAGTCATAGAAGATGTCCATTATTTCCACCGCAAAGTATTAGTTGTTTAAGCGTCATTAGATATTGGATTGATGCGTATGTTGATACTGAATGAGGTTCATTTCTTACAAAAACCGTCGATTGGATTTTTATGATGTTGTGCTGAAATGATTCGAACGAAATCCCCTGAAAGATGCTTGCCCACGAAGTCGGACTACGGCAAAGCATTCGACTCGTGGATCTGTGCGCTGTCATATTTTCGAGCGTTCACTTCTAGTATGACTGTAGAGGAGAAAAAAAAGCTGCTAGTGGAACCAAAAGCAATCTATGAAGACTATCAAATCTGCATTGATCTGGTTCATTACAATGTGTATACCGAATGGACTAAAAACATAGATATTTTCTATCAAATCATCCGAGACGTGTTCCATGGCAACGCTTTATTTTAAATAAATGTATGAATAATAAAATTGAAAAAATGCTCATCAAGCCAGCTGCATATACGTAACTGGAATAGTTCAAGAACGAAGGTGCCATGATCCTGTACAGCAACCACTGTTAGTGGCATACTCAATATTTTTGCTGAGTTCAAATGCGGTTTCGAATAGTAGCTGAAAAGGTAAAATATAAGTCTTTTTAATTACAATGACAATGTGCTTTAGTGAATGAGTGGAAGCGATGTTAGAGATGCTTCCGCGCAAAGACGATCAAAAGGACTCACATTGCTTAATAATTATGTGCAGTTCCATACTGCCGTGATTGCATGAAACGGACCAGCTTTCTTAGGTTGATTTGCGAGTAGTTTTGAATTATTAAAGTAGGCAATGCTGAACTGAAGTCAGCCGCACTAGTATTATGACATAAATTACTTCAGTGCATTGACAGCCTCCGTTGAGTAGCGTTGATTCTGCGTAGACTGAGGTAATGGAGTCATAGTCCTTCATAAACTTTGCTTACGTTTCTTTTGAAGAATTTCAAGCGCATCCGAGCCCAATCTCGTGACCCTCCTTTGCATCTACTCCAAATTATCGTTGGTCCGCTGACGTTTGTTTATAGATGGACCCCACCGGGCGCTCCGGTATCCATTGCAACTTAGTGGGGTAGAACAGAAGTTGAACGGAAGATGAAGAGGCTCGCCAGCATGAGCGTTGAGCGAGCAGTAGATGCCTCGAACACAATTTCCATACTGAAAATAGTGCATCAACAAAAGAAAAACAGAATCTGTATCATAAAACAAAAGACACTCGATCTCATCAATCGCATTCTAACATGATATATATATGCTTGCTATGATTCAAAAATGCTTACAACAGCATTATAATATACGGAAGAACTCAGGACAACAACGCATAACAGCTACCTGCACTCACGTAATTATTACAAAACAGAATGTTAATACACATTTTGCCATCGTAACTACGGCAAAATCACGCACGTGAAATATGATCGACACTCCAGGAGAAGTGTCCCCTTCTTTTCGCTGATCGCCTTCCTCGGCGATCAGGTGCCTTTTATCGTCAAAACCCGGCAATAGTCTTCTTCGAATTACTCAGCTTCGAATTCCAAACTTATACTATCACGGGGCTTCAAACTCAAATACGCATTGTCCAACTGATTCAAAACAACAACTATGCTTCTAAGTGCTACATTTCTCAATGAGCCTAACCATATTCAAACAAACTTCAAGAATAATAGGGTCATTCAACACTTTGTAGAGTAGTTGTATAGTCACCGTGATTCTTCCACAAGATGCAGTTGTCATGATCATGATTATGCGCTAAGCTTGTGGCTAGTTAAGATTGGAGAGACGTGTAGCCCATTTCTTAATCTCACGTTGGCCTGCAGTGCAAAGAAAATCTTCGAGTTCTCCTGGAACATCTTCTATCAGGTGATGTAATGGCTCCCAACTAAAATCCATTTAATCAGAAAGACCATTCCATTTAACAAGCACTTAAATTCCTGTCGGTCCATCACGAATATCTTGGAAAGCCTCCATCCTGTCCATGACAGCCTTATTGTGTCTCATGGCTTGGGAAAGTGCATCTTCAACAAATGTTCCTTCCCAATCGGAACCATACGGTAAAATGCGGCGAACGTGCACATCTTCCTGCTTTCTGCTGATTATGTCTCGACAGAAAAAACCCATTCCGACTTGCTACCAACCATTCCCTGAGGTCCTTTCCACTTTAAGCCTAGTTTATGACCACCGTCTACAGCTTTTCGCACAAGCACGACTGAGCCAACATCCAGACTAGAAAAATGCACTCACGTTCTCATGTTCTGCCCTTAGATTCGACTCTTTCTGGATTTAGACACCAAAGATGATGCATCTTGATATAGATCTTCTATAGCATACTCAAGCTTTTTAATCTTCAAAAGCTGTCTAGCTCTTGCTTCCGTTGTGGACGCTGCGGAAGGGTAGTCTTTTTTGATCCATGCTGAAAGTAATGGACGTTTGGGTTTTTGTCATGTAAAAATCTCCAGCAGTGTTCGAAACACCTTTGGGTCGGCCTTGTCTCTCGGGCTCAATCGCTGCAATGGCGTGAGGTTCATGACGCTTTGAATAACTTCTGTGACCGTCGGCCACTGAAAGGGTTTCAAGTTCCATTCTCAAAGGAGGCCTTGGCATGCTCTTTTGACTTCTTCACAAATACGTTCAACCGACCCATTTGGCCATGGAAAATAAGCCGTCGTGAAGTGGTAGACATAAATAAACTCATCTGACCAACTCTTCATCAATGAATTGCCAGAACGGGCGCTCTGGTCTGCTACCATTGCGTCCCATCCACTGAAAGACGCTATCCATGTAGACGAAACTTCGGTGTCGGTGACCATGTCAGCATTAACAGCAGGCTATAGCCAAAGAAACCCTGAGGGATCATTTCTGATGAGCAAGAGGTATCGAAAACCTGTGTTGTTTCTCCCCATATATAAGAAATAAACATTGATCACTTCATTGAGACGTGTCGCATGAAAAGCACTACCATGAGGCCTCGCAATTACTGATCCAGCACTCAATAAAAGACAGTAGAGACAGTCTTTAACAAAGGCGTCCACGTCCGACGTCAACGATCTCCAGTAGAATGTCTCTCTGAGAATGCTTTCGGTGGCAGCTGCACATCGATGATCACTGCTTTCACAGTGAGAGACCACCATAAGCTTCAGCTTCATTTCCATTTCAATGTCAGGTATCCATATGCGATTCTTGACACGAAAAGTTCCCTCCTCACCTTCCGAGACATTTTCCTCTTTTTCTTTCCTATGCTGCAATGCCCGAATGTCTTCCATATTGGGCCATGGAAAAGATTCCGGGGAAGGCTGCATTTCTGTAGCGGTTAAGAACAGACTTGAGACAGATCTGACCGCTGGTCTCGATCGGTACCCCTTCGTCCAGCGCGTGAGCATATCTGCACAAATGTTTCTGTGCCCTTCAATGTGCTCAGTGACGTATTCAAACTTCGCAAGAAACAGGGCCTATTGCTGTACTTGGGATATGATATGCCTTCCCAGCGAGGATTCATACGCTGGAGGGCAAAAAACAAGCAGAAGGTTGTGATGATCTGTGAACACGACTGTGTTGACGCGGCCAAGTAGAAGGTTATCTATTTTCTTGAATACCTGAAAAACTGCATAAACGTTCTTCTCATACGTTGTCCATCTCTCCTGTGTCTCAGTGAATGCTCCTCCCAAGCATCCAAGAGGCTTATGCTCCTGTGTCTCAATTGGGCGTCCCAGCTGGTTGCCTTCGATCTGCGTTATCACTCCTGACCAGTATTTTTCTGAAGTGTCCATAAAGATGCACACGGTACTCTCTTCCGTTATGAAAGATAACCTTACGCAGTTTCGTAAGCTTCCTTGCACATTTTTTGACGATGCTTCGTGGTCTGTTCCCCACGATAGGCTACGTAACTGAACTCGTCGGAGCAATTTCTTTTTCCGCTTCCCGACTTTTTCATACGCTTCTGCCCAGATCGTCCTCAAAGGTTCCGATCGGGAAACGAGATCAGGAATTCCGTGACCCAACCATCTACAACCATGGACAAATTTACAAAGCTCGTCTGCCGTCTGAGGCATCTGCAAATCTCGGAATGCTTCGACCCGTGTCGGGTCCGTTCGGTATCCGTGTTCGTCATTGATTCGGGCACACCAGCGGATTTTTTTATTGAAGAAACTTGACCTTCGAGCAGAAACCTAGAGGCCTTTCTCCTGGCAAACTTTGAAGAATTCAACCAAACGTTCCAGCAATGACTCCTCATCTTCTTCATACAGAGCAAAATCATCTCTCCAAATCTTGAAAGACTGTCTTATATGTTCAAACAACGGATATATGATCCCTGAAAATGTAATACAGCATAATTCATACCCATGAGAACCCTGCGAGACGAATAGACTCCGTGCAGCGTCACAAATGAGCACTTGTCATACGAATCTTCATGCAGAGGCAGTTGCCAATATCCGAATACAAGATCAATTGAAGCAAATACCGTACTTTCGCCGAAACCCTGCATCTCTGAATCTTTATTAGACATTGGCCATTCAATCTTCTTTGTTGCAGGATTGAGTGGACGGAGGCAAATCGTGAGTCTAAATTTGACCTTAACCTTTTTGGGTACCACCAATGGAGCGCATTGCCCTTCTGCCTTAGGATTGGGAAATATGACTCCTGTATCAACCAATTGCCGAATAAAGGTATCCATATACTTCCTGTGTGGCGTTGAATATCGTCAGGCGTTCACCTTGACCGGCTCATGCCCGTCCATGATCTATACACGTAGCGACGCGACTTTAGCTGGCGGCATCTTGCCCAACCTGAGATGAAAAACGTGCCTGTACGTCTGGAACAGATGTTGTAGCTGTTCCCAGACACTTGATGTCATTCCATTTTCCCTTGCCTCTCTGGCAAAGTTTGCGTAAGCTGTGTTCAGATCTTTGGGGTCATCCTCCCATAGATCGATGTACACACTATATTCGTTAAGCTCATCTTCATCATGAAGTTAACCAAGTCCATGGCGTACAGAGCTAGCGCTCGAAAATAAAGACGACATTCGGGAAGATACTCTCTCCACTGGAGGGTCCAAAAATAGCGTTCTGACATCAATGTCTCCATTGAGCCTTGTCGCAGCCGCCTCCAGGTGCTTCCTGTTGTTCAGCCCGAGACAGCTCAATTTTTCTCATCCGAGAACTACATGATCACAAGCGACATCCACTGTCCACCAACAAGCGTTACGAATACGAAGAAGCGAGCCATGTCGAGCGCCCAGTACTAGATCCGCAGTACGTTTTCTGTAGGCTAGTATGGTGAGTGCTCCTTCATCGAACATGTTGTACATCTCCGGTGGCTATAGCAGCACGACATCTGTCAGGCATCCATTCTTCTTCAAAACATCTAACATCTTACGAGAAGCACATTCCACGGACCCACCTTCATATGTCAAGAATCTAACTTCTACATTATCCGAATCGCAAATAAAAGTCGCATCAAACATCACTGACTTTTCATCTTCTCAAATAGACTTCAGCGATTGGATCATCTTCTTTTCCTTCTGCTTGTCTCGCTGCTTTTTTCAAATTCGAGATAATATCTCGAGGAGTTCTTCTGGGGATGTCTTCTTGCAATTCTTCAAAAGTTGACGTTCGCCTGGACAGTCTTAGTGTTTCAACAAAACGGCAAACGCTTAGATGATCCTTGACTGTTTTCTTTCTTTGAACCAGCATCCAGAGTCCTCTTTCTGTTGCTGTCTCTGGTCTTATCACCAGTCACAGTGGTAATATCCCTGTCTTATGCTTTAGCGTCAGAAGAGGATCGCGCATTTCCCTTTCGGGCCTACTCCACGACTTGGGCTTCTTCTGGCAATCGCTTAGTGTATTTCTTGGAATATTCGGTGTGGATCTTGGTTCGAAATTCCATTCGTATGATCTCTTCCATGTGCGTTTGTAACCGTCTGGGTCTTGTGCGTTCCCGAATATGACGAATGGCGATCTCAGGACACTTCTTGATTGCCTCAAAGTAGCCCGCTCTTCGCATAGCTTCTTTGAAGTTCACGACTAACTGCCGCACTCGACTTGGCACTTCAGAAAGCTTCATATCCATTCGAACATCAGAAATGATACGTTCCCATTCGTCACTACGAAGTTTCTTGATTTCCAACTTTGAATGCTTCTCAAAACAGTCTTGCTGCATCTGTTTAGTTATGTCTGTCACGCATTTTGCATCGACATACTGGCCGTCGATGAGTATTTGTAACACTCTATCCGTTACAGAAGCCTTCTAAAATGTTGCAGTGATGCTTACGCCGCGTTATTTGTTATTCTCTTCAACGTTCATCTCGTAAACTTTTTTTTCCATCAGAAAACGAGATATAGGTGGAACACAAATGTCTTCCAGAAGAGGCGCTTTTAGCCCAGCAATTGTCGCTTGTGGAACTGTCGGCCATTCTGATTTTTCCACTTCTTCCATTGTGCTGACCTTTCTCCAAGCAACGTGATTCGTTTCGCGAAGAAATAACTATGGGAAATCACGCGCGTGCAAAATGATCGGCACCCCAGGAGAAGTGCCCCCTTCTTCTCGCTGATCGCCTCCCTCGGCGATCAGGCGCCTTTTATTGCCAAACGTTGGCAGTAGTCTTTCTCGAATTACTTAGCTTCGAGTTCCACAGTTACACTGTTACGGGGAATCAAATTTTACGGCGCACGGTCCGACCAATTCGAAACAAGAACTCTGCTACTAAGTGCAACAGTAACCCAGTTTCATGTATTTGTATCTTACACTTGAATAAAATCATATTAAACCTCATTATAGTCCTCTTCCAAGTACGACGCTTTCCCATGCATATAACTATACATCCTGCGTAGTAAAAGATGCTTTATCCACATGTGTACTACAAATTTACCACGTATCTCAGTATTTCTGCAACCTTGTCAAGCACGTGCATTATGCTGACCTCTTCTTTTTACTCTCCTCTTCAAACTTGAATTGGAACTAGGTATCCGAACCTTTTAAGTCAGGTTTTCACTTATTCGAAACACTAGAAATTGCAAACATAGAGTTCTTTTGATTCAGCAAGCAAAAATACCTAGCGAGAGCAACGGGACATGCAAAAGTAGCATCTTTGTGGTTTAAAGAGGGACTATGGAAAAGAAAAGAGATAGACGAGATCAAACTGATGAACGATAGCATCTCTTATGTTTTTAATTTTATGAACAGATGGATGGTCAGCATTATACTGATTTTCTTCACATTCATCACGCCGCCTTTGCCATCACCTTTTTTGGATATATAAAGGTCTTTTAGTTTAATGACAGTCTGCATACTGTATATGTTCCTGTGTGCTTACTGAAGCTGCTCCAGTGCAATTATCACAGTCAGTTTCGTTTTTACAGCGCTGCTTTTCTTTCAGCAAACGGCTCTTCATAAACTTAACGGTTCATCTCAGCACTCTAATCGACGTATCAAAAGGCGCACCAAACTACATGATTCCTTTTATAAATCCACACGAAATGTTAATGGTAACGTCTGGTCTTTTAAAAACCGATTTATGTTCTTCAAGTCTATTGCAAAATGGCAGATGCAGTCGATGTAATCAAGCTCTTTTTTTAAAGCTTTTCTTCATAGGATGACCGTCAGGCTTTTGATTCAATCAGACACGTACTTCATTGCTCAACATAGGATGCTAACTGGGACAGAATCTCGAATGCATCGATTGGTTCGTCTTCTGAAGACTCTACAGGGCATGAGAGAAGTAGCCGGTGCAAAGTTTCCTATTCTAAGGATACCAATCTCTCTCACGCAGTAGTCTGGATGAAGAAGAAAGTCGGCCATCATCTTGGCCAAAAAGAGGTGAGACCACAAAACCCCGTATATATGGAGCTTATGTTGCACTATTCTTGTCTGTTGGGTTATTCTATTTATAATTACTCCGCAGAAAACACCGGCTAGGTGGAAGACTACATCCAGCGAACAGACATTAATTCTCAAGAAAAAACTTTCTGGTGAGCGCCCAAGCATGATTCTGGATCTTCTCACTGGCTGCGTGCAAGAGGCTGACATACTAGAAGTCATTGAAGTTCAATCATACATCGTCATTTCATACTTCCCGGAAACTTTGGCTAAAGACCAGCTTACATCCGTCAGAGCGTCGTTTCTTGCCTCTAAGAGAAACGTTACATGTGGGCTGGAAGCAAGGTACTAGCTCCTAATGTCCTATGCAACGAAAGTGGCATTTAGAAATGCCATTGTATTGCTCCGCCATACCAAACCAAATCCAAATGAAACAAACTTCGCTTCCTCAGCTCATGAGAACTAATGAAGGTCAATGGGGCAAAGAAAAAGTTGAAAAAATGAAAAGAAAGTTAGCCAGCGTTTGCTTCGTTTCACTCTAAGGTGCCCCAAAAACTAACAAAATGTATCATAGTCGCATTATCGCTCTAGCCTGTTCATGTCAGATATTATCCTACAAAGCTGAGACTGCAATACTACTAATCATAATATGAAATGCAGTTGCTGGCGACACTTCAAAAATGGTTACAACAGCAAGGCATACCAAGCAACGAAAAGGAAGTATACTCACGAGAGTCTAATAGTGCACCAATGCCAAAGTGCTCTATGCCGCCGTAATCTACGTTACGGCAAGTGTTTTTTACAAAGGAAAATAGTTTCCCTACTCCACACTCATATCAATTTAATTATAATGACTTTTAATCCGCCTCCAATGAAATGGTCAGAAACAGCATACGCACTCAGCCACCAATGCATTTAGCCCGCATCTTCCGTTTGCTCTGACTTCAAACGCCCAAGAAGAGTCAGCCATCTCCTTTCATGAACATTTCCAGTTTCACTCATGCAAGGGAATGGGGAAGCTAGTTTACATCCATTTCATTCGTACGGCCGTAATTTAAAACTATTTCCTTGCTTTGGCACTCTTCTCGGGTGAAGCGATTGTTCATTTCTATGCGTGTTAACCGTTTTTCACCACAAAATTTCGGGCAAGACCGTTGCGGGCTTGAGTTTCCACATAAAAACCTGCGGGATCAACAAATAGCCTCACCGTCACTTTCACTGCCGTCCCGACATCCGCTGATAGGCAATTCCACAAACGACTTAACTAGATAATGTCCTTCACTCCAGTAGACGGAAAAACGTACTACGCCATTGCATTGAACACTGCAACAATTTCTTTCTTGCATGGACTCCATGCCACCGCACCTCCGCTAAAAAGTAAAATATGCCAGCAATATGCCAGCCAGTAGACTTGGAAAAAGCTTTGTCTTCAGTCCAGTCAGAGTTCACATAGCTATGCAGGGTAGTAGTGCTGGTATGGCCAAATGATACTGCAGAGGTGCATATTCTACTCGAGGAACGCAGAACCTACTTGAAAACCTTTCCCGTGAGCCCCGTCGGGAGCCACACCATACTTGGCTGGCTTTGCCACAGCGTACGCTTTATGCGGTCGAGTACCCCCAGATAGATATAGAAGGCAGGCCATTGACTTGTGATATGGAGCCACAGTTTGCGGACCTTCTACAGAACAAAACTCGACATCAGATTCCATGAAGGTGTCTACATGTTTAAAATACAATATATTAAAACCGTTCCAGAGCCGTATACGTGTAAGAAGACTGCGTTAGATAGAATACTTTCCTTGCATGGTTTCGGTGAATCTCCAAACCTAGAATCCTATGGGAGTCATTAAGAACCTACATCTAGGAGTGAGATGAGAGTTCAGCGTTTACGTGCTCCATTGCTTTCATATTCTGACTAACAATGAGCATGCGTTCCGCATACATGGCGTTTGTTACCAGCATTCCCAGAGTTCTTCCAGTGTACACACATATATCAGCATCATTGGGTTTCAGACCAATGTCGCCTACTTGGAAAGGATCGATCTTAGTTTGCCATTTCTGCGGCCTCAAGCGGAGCTCATAAAGAGCATCCATTCGAAGAAATGCCAAGTTTTCCTTTCCAGCCTGCTTAAAGCTCTTTGGTTGCCTCATGTAGACGTTTTCGTAGAGATCGCCAATATGAAATGCTGTTTTCACGTCTATCAGACTGATATTGAGTTGCTGCACAGCAGTTGTGGCTTGTAACATTCTGATAGAATTAAAATTCTCCTTAGCAGCCTATGCTTTTGAAAAATTGACTCCTTCGACCTGCGCAAAACTCTCAGCAACCATGCGTGTCTTTTACCGAACTTTGGGCTCAACAGATGCAAATGCCTCACAGCTTTGAACTTGTATCCAATCGGAAGTGATCATGTCGTTTTCCTCCGGCCTTGGATCGAGGCCCCAAGTGTGCTGTGTACCCATAAAGTCACTCGCACTTTGCATTTCCTTTTTCTATGCTTTGAAATGAGGACCTGTTATGGCCTTGGAACGTGAAGATGGTGCTGAATCACTAGCAGTGAGTAGAGCACCTTCCATTTACCGTTACTGGGAACTTTGACCTTCGCCACTCAATTGCCGCAGAGCTTGTGCTTGTTTATGGGTAGACAAGAAATAATCGTCAGTTTCCTCGTCAATGGAGGTATTCTGGATGGTTTCCTGTTCTGACGGTGATTTCAAAGCTGGAGTAAAAACAAAAGGAGCATATGATAGAGGAAAATCACACCGGTTTTATGCCGGAGTAAAATAAGGAGAGGAACTCTGATAAAAAACTTTTGTTGCAGAAACCAGCAAAGGCTTTACAGTCCATTTCGTAGGAATTACAGTGCTAGAGTTTGATCGGCCTCTCCCGTCAAAGCTCATGTCTTGTGACACGATCAGCATTTTCTTCTCAATGTCTCGTTACTTGTATTCATTTTTGCCGTCAGTATATCTAGTGAAACTGGGTCTCACTGCATGAAACTCAAATTTCTTCAGAGTATGATATACTCCTTCGTACTGCATTTGCTTCCAATAACCTTCAAGGGGTCCTTTTTAGGCTTTTCTGTGGTCATCAGCTCATATTTGACGTTGCTTGGCGACGGCTTTCAGGTCACTCTGTATCATATGTGGATTGCTATATTTAGAGCTCCAGTTCGAAACCAGAGCGGCAGTTTTTTGTGTTGTAGAATTGAACTCACCGCATCAAAAAGCATTCGGTTGGAATCTTAAGCCAGACTTTTCTAATGTAAAATATACAGCACTGTCTATTGAAGTTCAATAACGAGTTGCTGAAGCTAAGATATGAATCTGTGTAACAGTTGTTCATTACCACTGTCCATGCAGAATGCAAAAGGAACATTCTTGCGAGATGTGATAGTATTTACAAGACTGGTCAGTGAATTTTGAAGAAGTCTCAGACATTTCATGAACCTTTCGAAAACCTACACTTTGGTTTTGAGCACACACAGAAACCAGAAACCGCTATGATCATCGAGAAAAGTCAAATAGTAGCGTAAGCCTCCCAAGGATTCTACATGCAATGATCCTCAAATGTTCGAATGGACATATTTCGACACCTTTTGTTTCCATCCCCTTGCATGCGAGTTGGAGCGCTGGTGGCACTACTTGTCAAAACCCAGTACCATATCTCCATATTCTTAAATATATCCATATTCTGTTTTAACATTGCATTGCTACAACCCATATGACGGATTCGTTCATCGTTGATGTAAGCGAGCCGAGCATTTCATACAGCAAATCTGAAACGAGAGCACTCTCTGGTAGAATGGATGGTGACTTGGTCGTTTTGGTAGCAATGAAAGGTAGTGCAATCTCTTGACACGGCTCTCTAAGGACATTCATATGGAATCCTTGTACACAAATACGGTATCATTATCAAAAATAACCTCAAAACCAAACTCAAACTCTGGTGACGTAGAACATGGATGGTAACAAGGACACGAAACATACGCAGCCCTGATAAGATTGCACTTGCGTGTGATCTCTTAAACAGTGAAATAAAGTTGAACAGCTCCGTGTCCTCGGCAACCTAACCACGAATCGTTCTCAATGCTCAACATAGGTGACTTTACGTAAGAGCTGAAAAGAGAATCATCGAAGGTCTCATGTGAATTTGCTGCAAAGTCGAAACTTCAGTCACTGTAGCTAACTTGGTCAGCACCAGTAGCAGTCAGGACAACAAAGTCCGACTGTTTATAGTCATTCATGGCTTGAGCATAATACATAGATTGGTGAAAAGCATGAAACGGACTCCGAAAAGCTACATCCTACTGTCTCTGCCGGCAAATTTTCTTCAAATGGCATTAAGTCTTGCAGTAGTGACATACTACGGAACTCCAACGTGGATTTTTTCCAACCACATAGCCGCTGTTACCAATGTCTTCATCTGCCCGGTTTGTCATGTGTTGGTCTTCTTGCAAGAAACGGCTGTTCATGAACTCCATAGTAAGGTTGCGATCTTCCGTCGTGGAATCAATGGCCACCATCAGGTCCTCAAGGCGTTCTGAAAGTACAAAAATAATGGCCACAGCATTTTTTTTCTCTTCAACAGTAACTTCCATGCTCTCAAGGTCAAACGAAAGGTAGCAAATGCGGTTGGTGAATTGTAGCATCCTTCCATCCTTGTGTATTGTAGCCATTTTAAAAAGACTCTGGTATTGATTCGGATGAGCAATGTTTTTCGGTGGAAAACAGAGCAAATGGCTCTCTACATGTTACCCTTCTATTCAGTATCTTGCTCATGATCCACGTGCTCGTCACCAAGAATCCAGATAGTGATTGCTTTTGCCTTCTTCTATTATCTCTTTCAAGCGGACAGATAATTCTCGACAGCGAGAACGGGAATAGTAGCGTGGTGTTAAAGATCTTTGAGAGCCTGCATCAACTCCATCTTCCGCTTCTAGACATGACAGTTGTCTTCACCAATATTTTCGATTTTTAATAATCTGAATGTGTTACTTGAGAGCGAAGACGTCTCGACATGAACTTAGAAAACAGATAAACCTGATTGTACTCTTTCCCACGATAGAAGCCACAAAAGCAAAAACACAGAATGAGATTGGCAGAAACAGCAACACAACAACAACCACGAGTAAATATCCACCTGATAGTGTGGATTAGCACACGTACTGGTGAAAAAAGCTTCCTTTGCTTCCCTAGGGGTCGGAGCCCTTGCCCACAGAGCTCTTCTGGGCAGAAAGATATTTTTTTCTATCTTCTGCCCTTTACGCTCAAGGAAAAGGCGCATATATTGAAAAACAGTTGAGCAACTCCGGCGCTCCTTGCGCTGGTTCGCTGTACGTGCCCCATGACTTTTCATACTCCTCCTCTTTTCCTGAGGACGTCGGCCCATCTCGAG
Organism: Gracilaria vermiculophylla; assembly: GCA_019155205.2. NCBI lineage: Eukaryota > Rhodophyta > Florideophyceae > Gracilariales > Gracilariaceae > Gracilaria > Gracilaria vermiculophylla. The sequence goes on from JAHNZQ020003150.1 coordinate 741,343, forward strand.
CTGTGCTATCAGCCGGGCAGAGAGTATCTTTAGAGTGCATCGCGCTTTCAGTGGCAGCGTACAAAGATCATATTTGAACCACGGCGGGGCTTGAACCCGCGACCCCTGTATCTGGGCCCATAACTATTGAAAAACAGTTGAGCAACTCCGGCGCTCCTGC
>JAHNZQ020003150.1:752159-801848 GCA_019155205.2 Gracilaria vermiculophylla
GCGCGGAAAAAAAGTCGAAGAAGCGGTTGGGGTCTTGGAGGTTGGTCACGGGATCCGGCTTGAGGCTGTGCACCATGTCCGGAAACTTGATGTGGTCGCGGATGAAAAATACGGGCAGGTTGTTTCCAACGAGATCCCAGTTACCCTCGACGGTTTTGAACTTGATGGCAAATCCGCGTGGATCGCGCACAGTCTCTGGCGAGTGCTTCCCAAAGATGACGGTAGAAAAGCGCACAAAAATCTCGGTGGTAGTGAAGGGATGAAACACTTTCGCAGTGGTGAGGTGGGCCAACGAGCGATAAGGCTTGAAGTAGCCGTGGGCACCGGCCCCTCTCGCATGCACTACGCGCTCAGGTATGCGTTCGTGGTTGAAGCGACGCAGCTTTTCAAGCGCGTATATGTCCTGTAGAAGAATAGGGCCGCGTAGGGACGCGGTCTGCGAGTGCTGGTTGGAGCCGGCGCGACGACCAGTTTCGCCAGTGAGCGGCTTCGCTACGGCACCTAACATGAGTGCGAGAGCAAGGGCAGCAAAGAAGGACGTTGCCATGATGCTGGTGGTGGAGGCGGTACGATGGAGATGAGAAACGTCGTTGCTAACGATCTCGGTCGCACAGTGCTTATGAAGAAGCGCGAGCTGCTGTACACGGCCACGTGAGGCAACATGACGCACGTGTCACCCACGCGCCCTACGGCCTGGGTCACTTGAAAAAGGACGTTACTTAAAACGGCACCGCTTAAAATCAGACGCAGCGGCGATACACTTGGCAGGTAACACCTTCTGTCGAGGCATTGTAAACATTTGCTCGCTTGCTGCCCACGCGGTTATCTTGCGCAAGCGGGAGATGCATGATGTGATGCAAATTCGAGTGAGGCGCGAGGTTCGTGTTGGAGGCGAGGGACTATTCCGGAACCACCACCCTGCTTTACCGTGCTTGCGCAAAACAATCGCAATCTGAAGAGCACAACTTAGATATCCTTGCGGTCGGCGCTCCAGCGCACCATAGGCTCGTTGCACACTGGTTTCTGGTACAACGAGCTCAGAACCTATTGTTGCATGAAGAATCGAAATGACGAGGCTCTCTACTCGACGCTGCTGGCCAAGTGATCGCGCACTAGAGCTGAGTCGCTTCCAAGCGCGCCGATCAACCCCTGTGCTAACATAGTTCCTGTCTCTGCAATGCTGGCAATTCACGGCCCATTGCCCTCTCTAATCTGTCGGGACACTTAAAGAGTAGAATACTCCCCCGCAAGCCTTCGAATATTTTGCGCTCCACCGCGAGAAAGCAGATGTTTGTGCCCTTTTTTTCTACACGAAAGTCCGGTCCATTTCGTCGAAACGCTTACAAAAGTAATAAGTCCGCCTCAACTGAAGGAAACCCGTTGACAGCGTTCAGAAACAGGCCCAGAAGCCTCATTTGAGCTGCATGGCAGTGAGAATTCACAACGTTCGCAACATAATCCACAACGTCTCGACACCGATATATGCAACATACGCACATGTTTCCGTCTTTGTCTATCCAACGGCATTCGAACGGCTTTCTACGTTACGGGTCATAATTGCTACGGCAAAATCCTCGTTTCCATTCTCATCTCTCATATTCATATATCATACAACACATCATGCCCCCTGCTCGAGTTCACCGCCGCTTGCACTAATTATTCGATTCGTTTCCAAAGCGTCCTACTTTCAAGCTCACGCGTATCAGAGCGAGAGGAAAGCGTCCTACTTTCAAGCTCACGCGTAGCAGAGCGTTCAAACATTCCATCCCAATGAAACCAGAGATTTCACAGTTCCAGACATGTTTGATCCATACATGCTGCCCAATTGGACACAAATTACGTCCGAACACCTTGTCCATGTGCCCTGGCAAGAGGACCCCGTCTGATACGCACCCCTTCAACTTCGCTCCTTTTTTGCCCTTACACCAGGTCATTGTATTATGGGCAGTGCAATCGTTTCGTTTCAAATCCCCATCGCAGAGGCTCATCACCACCTTTGGCCATCACATCATGTGTATGATAGTTCTATCCATTACAAGTCAGAGTTCATGTCTCAAACCTAGAACAGTCGATGAGTCCTAATCGAATCAGTGATCCCTCTCAACGTATCGTGCACACACAGCACTTCACTGCATAGTATTGTATAAGCCTCACACAATTCAATGGCTCTTCCCCCTTCACAACTTGTTTTTCTTTCCTCGCAGGATCCCGCAGCTAATCGCATCACTTCCCCACGTTTTTATCTCTTATGTTTGCTTGCTGTGCATTACAAAACTGATAGGCATGGCAAAGAATGAATTCCATTGGTTCGTCTTCTTCATACCCCGACAATACGATGAGAGAATCTTTTCTCTCTCATAACCGCCTCTCCAAAAATTCTAAAAATTGAATCTGCCGTTGTTTAACGAAACATGTCGACCATCATTCTTTAAAAACGACCGCAGGCTCTCTGAAATACGTCGCGGTGAGCATTTCACCCTGTCATTACAATTAATTTCAGAAACTTTGTAATTGTATATTTTAAATCGATCTTTACTGGTTATTAAAAAAATTCATCTTTGTTCTCAAACATAACTGAAAAGAAGTTCTTATACAGTCTGTTTCAAAATCATAACACGTCGGTGTCGAAGTACAAAAATTGTGAATTTGATGCTGTACGACTACAAGATCGAGATTTAAAATAAATTCAAGTCCAAAAACCATTTCAAAATCATAACAACTTTATTAAATTTAAGTGTCTTTTGTCAACTGAGTAACTTGGTTTTCCAACTTTTTTGCTGAATAACGAAAATAAAGCATCTGGGCATCAAAGTGATGTAGGCATCAATTGTAAAAATAGAAGTATTGTCCCAGCAATTCTTAAAACAGTTTTGCAAATCCAAAACTGCGCTAATCTGCCTTCCATGGCCATAAACCGTTCTTGATAATAAATTACATCCATTTTTAATGGGATTTACGTCTGGGGAGCGTGCTGGCAAATCCATTACCGTAATAATTGCTTCTTGTAGCCAATCTGTCACTACTCTAGATTTGTAAACCGGTTAATTAGCTCGCTGGAAACAAAACTTTTTCCGTGTACCCAATATCTGTACGCTAGCCTATAGTTACAAAAAACTTTTTGATAGCATGCAAAGTCTATATGTGTGTGAAGGAATGCAATATCTGTTTTCCCATATTCTGATATGCCAGCACGCACCATCAAAGAACCGCCTCCAGAGTTTCTTGTCCGGAATTGAGAGTGTTTTTTTCTTAGATCATGTCAATAAAATTTATATCAATTTGTAACATCCAAGTTGAATATTTATTCGTCAGAAAAAATAACTGTATCCTATTAATTTTTCAAGTATGCCATGTTTGCATACAAATATATTGTTTTTAGCTTATGGGTATCTTCGAAAAAAATGTTTTAAACATTTCTTTATACTTGAACAAATTTTGTTATTGATTATATTTCAAATTGTTGATTTAGAAACATTGAGGTTTAAGGTTTTTGCAATTTTTTTGCATGAAACTCTTCTTTGACACAGTTTCCGTTTTCTAACACGTTTATTTGCAGGACTTGAGTGGTAATAAACGCCTTGTAAATGTTCTTATTCTACAGGTTGCTGGATTCTTTAGGATACGGGGAGTTGTGACTGGATAACGTTTTAAAAGTCGGCTAATTTTGACATATGATTTTCTATTGGATTTTAGTTGTATGATTTCAAGCTGTTCGCAGCGCGAAAGAGGTGAACTTCGATCCATAACGATGGATGTTGATGATGTAGTGTTATGATTATGAAACGGTTTTTACTTATATGTTCTGCAAAAGGCGCACTACAGTACTACTTTGGCGTGTTATTTAGGAGTGACATGATTTTGAAACGCATTGTACATTATTCTGTGCTGTGATTACAGTATGTGATACAGTGCGTTTCAAAATCATGTCACCCCGAAACAGAGAACCAAAACTGTCCTGTAGGCTACATTTTGCAAACCTTCTATGCGGAATCGTTTTGAAAACATGAGTACACCGTTTTCTTTCCAGTGTATATGGCTCGAGGTCTTTTGCTCTCCAAAAGAAGAACATTTTTAAACCATCAAGTTAAACGCCGAGCAAAACTCAGAGATTGCTATCGCGTAAAACGTGAAGCGTACATGAAAAACAATTGTTACTTTTCTCAAAACTACGACCCAACATGGATTAAGATGATCTCCGGAACACCGTAAGAAGCTCATTCTAGAAGTAGAAGTTGAATTATGTATCGCAATGCCCCGAAAAGGAAACTATCATGAAAAAAGTTCAAAATATTTCTCTCATGAGGTAGATCAGAGACATTGCTCTCCTCAGACGAGGTACACGAGCTGGGCGTGACTCCAGGGTCAAGCCGTCGCAACAAGCCCAGGAGGAGAGAAAAATGGGGAAACCGGGGATCCGGCAAGTCCTGTAAGGAAGCCAGTCTCCTTAGGTACGGTGAGGTTTACCTGTGCTATATTGAGCTATCTCAGGGTGCCCGGGTAATATCTTAGGCCGCGTGGATATTGGGCATGACGCGTTGAGCAGGTTGTAGTACAGTGGATCCTAAGGTGATACATTCTTGTGGTTTTATATCAAGGTTTTCCTGAGGAGTGTTTGTGTTTTATTAAATGAGTATACTACTCTTGAGGAATAGTAGAATTTATGTTTATTTTAATTAATTAGTGTAAGGAAGTATACTAATGTACAGTAGTGAGCCCTGCCGAGGTGGGCTCCCGGCACGGTACTCAATTTGCCGATTGAGCCTCACCTCCGCGGGAAGTGAACAAAGCATTCTTGAGCCTGTTTCTATTTCTTCCTGCTAGAGACTCTTGTCATACGCTTTCAGGTTTCTACGCCGCCGATCCCTAGGTTGCTTCATAGCAGCGTCTGTAGGAGCGTTGTCCGCTCAGGGAACCCTCTTCTCCACCAGGTGCCTACGGACCCTCTTTAAGGAATCCCCCGGCTCGTGACCGTAATTACCGGAGACCACCTGTAGGAACTCATGCCTTGAAGTTACCAAAAACTCCTAACACACGTGGTGCGCTATCACCTCGAAAGCAGAACTAAACGTACCACAACTGGTGTCCAGACATAGAAGGTCAGATTCCGAAAGGAATCACAATAGTCAAAACAGAACAGTGTTTCTAGTTTGCATCGATCGGAACCCAACAGTAGAATTCTTCCTTTAGCGCTCTCGGAAGTGGAAGGAAATCATCCCCGACCTACTCCTATATGGTCTACTCGAAACCCCCAATGGAAACCCCCTAACAGAACCCTCATGTAACCGAGTCAGTCGGGGGGCGCAGCACGCGCAGTGCTCCCCAGGTATTGGCCGTCAGACTGGAGGACCCTGAAAGTATCCTTACGAACCTTGGATCCCCTGCGGAACATTTGAAGAATCGCTTTAGGAGAGTGCACGATCAAAGGCAAGCAGAATCCTTTGCGACATCTCTGGAGAACGACGACGTGAAGGCTGAAGAACCACACACAGCAACGCAGCCGCTACCTTAGGAGCTGGAGGGACGGGAACACACGGAAACAAACTCCCTATCGGAGTACCTGGCCTCGTTTCTTACGGATTGGCCGTCACATGAGCTGGTCCAAAGAATTCCTGCAGGTGTTGGGGCACATTTCGAAGCGCGCAGCCACGCCATTTTGGAGGAAATTGCAAAGAACAGAGCTTAACGAGCCATAGCTGCCTTGCCGGATTCGGATCCCTTTCTATGGATAATCTAAGATAATGTCAGTGCGGATGTTAGCTCCCAAACATAGCAGCTGCTCCCCGCAGTGTCGTTTTAAAAGCATTCTTCTGTGCAGGAGAGGATCCCTCTAGCAACACCTAAGGTGACGCCGGGCAGAGAAGTACAGAACACTACCACGCCATACGCCAGAGGAGGGAATTACACAGCCGTACGGAAACGGGAACACCTCAGGAATATTGCTATGAACATTCTGACCTTGTCGCCTCATGGAGGAGAACAGGTTAGCGGTCGCGAACTACTTCATTCAAGGAAAGAGGGACCAAATATGCCTCGAAAACATCGCGATATCAGAAGTATCGTTAGGCAACCAGACATCCTACAGGAAACACGCCATTAGAAACGAAGAGAGAAAAGCAGAAAGCGAGACACTGATTCCGAGAAAAGATCCGACTCTTGATCCGTAAACAGCTCCAGCTAAAAGGACGGTATACGTCCTACGGAGAAAAGAAGAAGGGTCAGGAAGGTCATCCCGCTCAACGACCTCTTCACCGAAGTGGTGGATTGTGACACCTACCGATTGAATACTCACTCCCCTCTTTACGACGCGTCGGTCGCTAAACGACTTACGAAAATCTAGCGCTGCATGGATATTCAAATGAAGAAGCATTCCTTCTCAGGTGAGGACCCCATTATGGTGTCGAATTTTCTAACACGCTTCCATTCGGCGAGTAATACTAATGGGGTCCATGAAGGTGCCGCCGTCTGGTGCTTTCAGTTCTAGCTCACAGCTCAGGTGCTCTCGCTGTTGCAGCCACGCCTCACGGGGGAACGCACCATTGTGGATGATTCTGGAACGAAGGTCCTGATGACGTACCCGGAGTTGGTAACCTTTTAACTAGAAAGGTACGCAACGTGTAGTACAGTGGCTCCTAAGCACATATGGGGGTGTGGCTTTATGGCCTGATATTCCTAAGGAGGGCTCGTATTTTATTAACGGAGCCACGTGGTGCATAATTCTGCCCACGTGCGCCACAGTAGCTTCAAGAGATGGTAGAATTTATATTTATTTTAGTGAATTTATGCAGGTAATTACTACAGTAGTGAGACCTGCTGAGGCAGGCTCCAGGCTTGATACTTAATATGCCAGTTGAGCTCCACCTCTAGGGATGTAAAACCAAGCACCCTCGAGTCTTCATCTACTTCTCCGGTTGGAGACTCTCGTCGATCATCCTCAGGTTTTTAAGCCGCCGATTCCCAGGTCGCATCATAGCAGCGCCCGTTGGAGCATTGTCCGCCCAGTGAATCTCCCCCTCCGCTTGGTGTTTTTGGATCCCCTTTAAGAATTCACCCGGCTCGCGACAGAGAATATCGGAGACCACCTTTAGGAACACGCATCTTTGGAGTAAACAAAAACTCCAAATAGACGTTGTGCTCTACTACCTCGAAAGGAGTACTGACAGTACCACACAACGGACGAGGTGATAGCCGACGCTGACGCTGAAGGCACCTCCTATACACAGAATACGTGGATGACCGAAACGGAGTTTTCACAGAAGCTGAGGACAGAGGCCTTATGGTGAGGAAACTTATACTCCGAACGGCGGTTACAGTTGTTGTTTGTAGAGGGAATCCTTCCCGTAATCCGCGCCGGGGTGCGTAGTCACTTGATAACGCACCCGAAGACTACCGATACGAAGTTAGCACGTTTCGTGAAATCTTGTGGGGATACCCACCGTGCCTTTTGCCGCCTCATCTCAGGGAGCACCGTATAGCTCGAGAACGCCCTCGTCTGCTGCCTCGTACGCTTCTGCAGGATCCTACAGGAGTGTCCGATTCGTAAACCCTCGGGGCTACCTACCACCTTGCCGGATCTGCTTGTTTCGAGAGCCAGTAGACTGTACTACTCTCACCCCATCAATGAGAGCCGCCGTCATGCAGGACTGGGAGAAGAATTTCCAGAACCTGAATGGCACACCGATGGAGGGTGAAAGAAAACGAACCGAGTATAACGATATCCACTCCCTTCATGGAAACTACGGTTACCGTGCTCCATTCGTATACTGCCTATCCCACTGAGACTTTCGACACAAGCGCAAGGGCCGGCACCCAAATCTATTTCATTTCCGGGAAACATGGCGCATCCCAATGCGCAACTGCAGCAACCATCCCCCGCTGGAACTCGGATCCCCCCCAGCCTGGAAAACCCTGAGGGTCACGCGTAGAGGCTCTGCATGGCTCCTTACCGTCGAACCTCGGCCCAACAGAGGTCGCCTTTTGGAAAGGAGGAGAAGCCATCTGCACACTCGACACAGAATCGGCGGACGCGCCAATCCATTTGGACCCATTTGACAACTTTGAGGACTCTGTCTGAACGCTCCGCCATGAGATTTATAAGTTGCTTGCCTCACTCAGATGATCTGCACTCGCCTCATCAACGGTGGGAACTATCCTCGACACCGGAGTTCGCCCCAACATGGTACAAGCTGACGTGCTCCCCCGGTCCGCTGTCAGCTTCTTGACGTCTGGCAAGCTCCTTACGGTGGGGGACGCGTCACGTCAAGCATTGAGCATCCTCAGCGTATTACATTTGCTTCTCAGGCTGAGCTCCTTACAGGTGAAGATGTGGTATCTGGTGGCGACCAACTTCGCAGCATGATGCATATTGGACACTTCCTTTGCGGATCGGTATGTACGTGCAATATATCCACGCCTGCGGAAGGCGACATTTCACGACGCCGCGTCTGTAGGTATCATGTCCGCATCTCCGGAACCGGACGCCAACGCGCGCCACATGGGTAATCATCCAAAGAAGACGCCGTCAAACAAGCTTCGGGTGGTGAAGAGTATCGAAATACCCGCGAGGAGTAAGACCAAAGTTTAGGTGCAGACCTCTGCATCTAGCCTTTCCTTTCTACAAGGTACTCCGCACCTGACGACGAAGAGGCACTCAATGTTGGCGAACGGTGTTATGGAAATAGTGCCGAACATTCCCTTCAGGATCGTGCTCGCCAATCTGAACGAGTCGCCGTTACGGCTCCAGAAGGGAAATATCGTCGGACTGGCACTGCCCTCCCCTGCAGAAATGGCTCATATTTCTCGTGTGAAAGACCTTGCCAAACGTAATGCAATCTCCACCATAGAGGCTGAAGCGACATCAACGGCTCCATAGGTAGTGAATCCTGGCACTTGGTAAAAGAAGCTCCAAATTGGCGAAACTTTCAAAGAGTATCGCCATAATATAGTGGAGATGCTCTCTGCTTTTTAAATCATGTGATCTGGTCGCCTTACTGAGGTGCGTCTGGCCAAGCACTTGGTCCAGCTCACACCTGAGGAAAAAACCGGTACACGAACTCCCGCGGAGAGCTTGATCTCATGCGCGTCATTTCGGACGCGATGAGGTCCAGCGGATGCTTGAAAAGAGCAATATAGAGCCCTTCAACCCAGAATGGACCTCCCCGGTGGTGTTTGCGAAGAAAAAAGATGGCTCGTTGACGTTCGGAATTGACTACAGGCATTTCAACGAGGTGCTTGTACGCGATTCTTACCGGGTTCCTCATATGGATGAATATATTGACTCCCCATGTGCTCCTCCCGAGTTTTTCACGCTGCATTCCAATAATGGCAACTGGAAAATTGAAATGGACGACTCCGATAAGAAAAAGACATCGTTCACTTCCCACTGTAGAAGTTTTAGATTCTTAAGGATGCCCTCTGGATTTAATAATGCACGTGCTACGTTGCGACGAGATGTGAACATAGTCCCGTCAAAGGTGAGGTGTCAGTACGCCCTTGGTGTATATAGAAGATGTCAAAATATACTCCCGCAGCGTTTAGGAGCACTTTACGAATGTTAAGCACGTGCTCCAAATCCTGAAGGATGCTGGACTCACCTTGAAGCTGGAGAAGTGTTTCTTTTTTAAGTCCCCGGTGGATTACCTGAGGCACGTTGTGCTCCCAAGCCATTTACAGGTTTTCACAAAAACGCAGGACACCATCAAGGAAGCTTACCCTCCAAGAAACCAAACGAAGCCCCGCTCCTTTCTTGGTGTTTTGTAATGTCTTACGGAGGTTTATCCCGAGCTATTCTATAATTACAGCGCCGTTGAATCGCCTTCCGGGAAATGAAAAACCGATGAAATTGGCTTTTCTGACGGACGAAGAGTTCGAAGCCTTTAATACCTCGAAGGAGAGACTTATAGAGCCACCAATCTTGGTTTTTCCGAAGCCGACTGGCCAAATGGTCCTTGACACAGACGCCTGTACGTATCAGGTTAGATGTGCACTTCTATCGGCATAACATGAAGGTGGATTTCAACCTTTAGGATACTGGAGTCGCAATCTTTCCCCTTTTGAATGGAATTATTCCACCGCAGAGCACGGATGTCTCGCCATCGTATGGGCGGTGTTGCTTCTACGCCCATAACTGGAAGGCGCACTTTAAACCTTGAGGACGGACCGCACACCATTGAAGGGGATACTGTCCTAGACGGATGCTTCCGATCCCCTGGAGAGGTGGAGACAACGCCTCCTGGAGTTTGAACTTGACATTGTCCACCGTCTTGGCATCAAGCACCAGACCGTGGACGCACTGTCTTGAATCTCTACCAAGGGAGGAGACAAAACACCTTTTAGAGGAGACAATTATGTTTTTAGGTAACTAGGAAGCCGCAAGGAATGAAGGATACGTTGGAGAAGGCATAGAATGCTGTGAGCCTGTAGGAAAGTTCAGTGAGCTCCCTGAGATAAAGGCCATTGTTAGGGAGGAGAAAAACGTTCTCCCTATCACTATGGCGGTGTTCCTGAAGGTGCATACTACGGATGCGTACCGCAAGGAGTGCCTGGCCAATGTGGAGAATCTAATAACGTCATTCGATGTCGACCGAGATGACTTAATTGTACGCCGCGCTCTCTTTGACAAGTCTCTTCAAAATGTGGTCCCGACGAGCGCACAGGTGAGAGTGCTGTATCTGTCGCGCTATCCTCGCCTTTCCGGGCTTCTTGATGGATTATGCATGTATTTCATCATGAGGAGGGCGTTTTACGGACGGCAAATGGATAATGAGGCCTTCCAAACGGTGGCGGATTGTCACTTGTGTGCCACTGCTCTTGGAAGTATCCGCAGCCATAGGACGCAACTCACCTTTTGCCCGCCTTCGAGACCTTTGGAGTTCGCTGCCACGGATGTTTTAGGGCCTCTCCCTAACTGGGAGGAAGGATATCGATTTATCTTCGTAATTACCGATCGATTCTCCAAGATCGCGCGCGTAATTCTTATCCACAGCACCACTGCAGCAGCCATTGGCGACACATTTCTGGAAGATGCGGTTTACCCATTTGGGATTCCATTGTACCTCCTAACGGAAAACGGACGCTAGATTGCGACGAAGCTATTTCCCGCGATCTCCAGAATACTGGGAATGAAGCAGTTGTTTACCACTGCATACCACCCCCAGACCAACGAAAAGGCGGAGAAATGTAATAAAACCATCGTCTTAAAGTTGAAATAATACATCGCGGATCACCAGAAGGATTGGGACGCATATGTGGGCCCTCTCACGTATGCATACAACCTGCAGGTGCACTGCTCCACGGAAACCGCTCCTTTCAATCTGGTGCTCTCGCACATCCCGTCTAGTGCCCTTATTGAGGCATGCGCCACGGCACACCCGGCGGATGGGCCAAAGGCACCAACAGGGGCTTCAGCAAAGCACTCTATTTTATCGCGCTAAGAGGAAGCACTCTCCCTCACAAAAGAGAGACTTAACACCTTGCAAAGGAGATATAAACGAGATTCTGACACGAATATGAAAGAATTTCTTACCCTAAAGGAAGTTGACGAGGTTTTCCTCAACGAATCCAAGTACACGTGCGATTAACTGCTGGGCGTGACGCGGGAGCCACACGAGAGATATTCGACACTTTCCATCTCAAGGGCGACGACACCGATGGATACTGTAAACTCCGGCACACCTCTCAGTGAACCAATGCTGGAAGCTCCAGACACGATCATGAGCCCTCAAGGTGTAATCCTTTATGCGGAGAATCATAATATCTCTCACGGACAGACTTCGGCAGAACTACTGTACCGCGTACAATGCTACGGGTACACCTTAAAAGGATGTCATGGAAGAACCACCGGGACACATTACGGAGACTTTCATCAGGATATGCCACGCCAATCTGGAGCGAAAACGAATTTACGCATAGGCGTTTACGTTTAGGAATGGGGGAAGGGCTCCAAGATGAAGCTGTGTTTCGTTCTCCACTGCGCGGATACCCTCCTCATCGGGAGTTTTTTTTCGCCTCCAGGTCGCCGTCGCCCGTTTGTCGTATGCTCATCCAGCAGCATTTCGTCTCGCCAGACGCTTGGGCACGGCCAACTATAAGAAGCAATCACCCGTCGGGGAGCCGCTGCTTCACCTCAAGGGTGTCTCATTCTATCGCTATGTGGGACACCCCCCGTCGTCGGGCTATGTACGCCTACGGGTGAGCCACCAGATCACAAACACCGCATCCAGGCGAACCTCTGCTAATATAGCTTGGCTTTCAAATAACTCCGTCAGGCTCCCCATGCTGGCAGCCATTGAGGGTCGGTCCTCCCGGGCCTTATACAGCTCTAGGACCCTATCACGAGCCTCGCGCAGGGCCTCTACACAACAAGCAGGAGCTTGGGCCAGAGAGGCCCTCCCGAAGGTGTATGTAATAGGAAGGTCAAAGGCCGATGGAAAACTAGCACCAGAAAGTTGAGGAAAACACGAATAGGGGAGAGACCCGTCGTTATAAACCCGTAGGAAGAAGAAGCCGTGTCTTGAGACCCTGGAGGAAGATGCGTCGGGGATGGACATGCAGACGTAAGAAAGGGAATAAGCAACATAGCGAGGAGTGACTTCCTACCAAACGAATAACGACGGCATGGCAGGAGGAAATAATTTGAGTTGAGAAGTCTTCGATAGGGATGAATGAGTGGTCGTGACCACGCAAGCGTTTTCCGGAAGGCATCCTTGAGGAAATCGGAGGGCCAGGCGTTGTAGGACGAGCATAATACACCAAGAAGGAGAACAAGAGGTTCGGCCATGAACGCACAATGACCCGAAAAGGCCTCTAAGGAGATATAGAAACCCGCGGACGACCCGCTGTGCGCCAATTGATAAGTTCTAGAACATATTTGGAGGAGAGAACATAATGAATTGCGGGGAACCGTTATGACGTCGCCTCCGTTAGGATCCATTCGAGGATCGATTCATCCAAAAATGCACCTCGGGGACGTGGTGCAATTCAGGAAAGTGGGTATGTATTACAGTGGATCCAATGGTAATATTGTCTTGTGGTTTTATAACGGGGATTCCTAAGAAATTCTTTTATTTTATTAACTGAGGACAGTACTCTTGACTAACTGTATAATTTATAATTATTTTATTAAATTCGTGTAGGTAACTAGACTAGTGTTCAGAAGAGAGACCGGTGAAGGCGGGCTCCCAGCACAATTCCTTAATCTGTCGGTCTAACCCCACCCCCGGGGGAATTAAACCAAGCACCCTTGAGTTGTCTTCTACTTTTTCTGATTGGAGTCTCTAGTCCAACGCTTGCAAGTATTTATGGCTCCTTTAGGAATAATATCTGAGCCGCCTATCCCCAGGTCGCTTCATAGGAGCGCCTGTAGGGGCATTATCTGCCCAGTACACCCCCTTCTTCGCTTGGTGACTGCGTACCCTTTTTCAGGATTCCCACGGCTCGTGACAGTGAACACTGAAGACCACCTCTAGAGACTAGGGCCTTTGGAGTCTTAAGAAACTCCTAACAGACGTTGTGCGCTATCACCTCGAAAGCAGAACTGAGGGTACCACACGTGTGGCGAACGTAGTCCGAGAAGGAATAAACTGGCAGGCTAGTGGGGCTAACCTCGTACAAAGGCAAACCTTAAGGAAGGAAATAGTAGTCTACACAACGGTTCTCGACGTCACGGGCGGTTGACTTCCTTAATCCACGGTGTACTTCCCCACAATGGAGAGAGTTTCGCACGTAGGCTGCAAGTTCAGACCTCAGATTCCGCTTTTTACGGCTTACTGGGCGCAATGGCCGGAGTGGCGTCGCGTTAAGTACTGTAGCACTGAGGCCGAAATGGCCGAATTAACTAAATAAATAAATATCGAAAATAATAAAATAACAATGCAAGGTAGGTGCCATCCGTCAAATATACTGTAGCCTGTAGCCCGCGCGCGGAGGCCGCGTGCGTGTCAGGAGGCCTGAAATTGCGTATGCTACATCTTGCAACACGCACCACTTCATTTACCCCGGAATTAACCGCGCAAATGGACGTGACTCATGCCTGCGGCGGTAACCGTTTTCATGTACAGGGCCGAATCAGAATCCTGTGAATCGGCAAAGTGCCAAGAAAACCCTCTCTGGAACGGATACACATTCAAATTAAAAGAAATTTGTGAAAAATAAAAAGAATCTTGTAAAACCAATTGGAATGAATCTCAATCTCATCATTTTAGAATTAATTTTATGGATGTAGACAAACAATCGAAATTTTTCCAGGTATGAAATAATGAAAGAAAATTTCTTTTCTTTAATACCATCGCAAGCAAAACAAAAGGTTGACTGGTGTACGGGGAAAGTGTACACAAGATAAGTTTGGTAAAGTAGAATTTTGTATTGCACAAAAAAACGGTTCAATCTCGATGGACCAGAGTTTTAAAAATGTTATTGGCATGATATTTGTGAAGAACCCTCTGAATTGTAGACCAAGAATTCTGGTGCAGGATCGATAATACTCTGGACTGAAATTTTGTAGAACCATCTCTCTGTCATTGCAATTATTGAAACGACCATGAACGCTGAAAAATGTCCAGTAGTGCTTTACAAATTTTTTCTACCGTTAGATTACTGGATGCATGAAAAAGTTTTCATTTTCAGCAGGATTATGTGCTATTGTATACTGCATCTTAAGTCACAAATTGGATATAAGAATCAGACGTATCCATTCTGGAGTAGCTGGAATATCCGGCGTGCATGCCACATATGAACCGGGTTAAAAACGTATTGAAATTAATGGCTACGATGGTAAATGGGCATGAAAGACAATCTGAGACAGTGTGTGGCCTCAAAATCTATATTGAAAATCTAAAAAGCTTGCTAAACTTCTAGGATTCGAATCTTCTGTTTTTCAGCAACACTCCGTAGTACATACGAAAATCTAAATATGTTTGTGATTTACAAATACTGGGAACACCTGATTTAGCGACGAAATGTGTAAGAAAGACCAAGAAGAGAATTGGATCGTCTCCAGGGATGTATTGAATGCGCATAGAAAATTAATTTGCTTGACACACGTTTTAGTTTCTTTGTATCCTATAGAATTTGCGCTTATGAGGCCTCTTCTAATCGGTTGTACTGATAAAAAATTTATTTCATGAAATCTAACTAAATAGTCTCGGGTACTTTAGCGTCATTTAACTTTTGCTTTTTGAATGAAGGGTGCCCATTGTATCTGTCACTTTACTTATGAATCAGCTCCACCTAGGGCAGTAGGAAACCAGAAACGCTATCAAGGGTATCCGAGTGATTTTGGTCAATACTCTAGAAAATCGAGAACTTGAAGTCAATTTCATTTCTCCTCCTGTTTACATGCGACTTTTCGCTACCCTCAACTACCAAGCGAGCAGTTAATTGTGAAAATAGTGGTCCGCATGCAGCCGCAGAAATTTACACAGCCTTCTTCTAATGACTTTGGTCAAAACTGCGCCCAAGTTTTACGGTTAGAGGACTGCCAACAAAGAAACCTGGAATTTCAAAATACTCGTCACTAGGTGATATCCCAGCTTGAAACGGAGATTTTATCCGCTACATGTTGCCCAGAGTGAGCCTCCGAATTCCGTCTGAAGAATGCAAACTCCTAAATCAGCTTGTGATTGGCGAATAGCAAAGTGTAGAACGGTACTTTCAGGCTGATGATTTGTGCCTAGTTGAGAAGCAGCACAAACATGTATATAGTCTAGGAAAGAACTGCATGATACGCTCCCATGATTGTGTCATCTAACATCGCCCTGGGCGATGCGCAAGAGACGCGCTTTCTTAAGGTCCTGGGATCCAGCTTCTTGCGGGAAACAATTTCAAGTCATAATTCTCTTGTGGCCAAATAAGTTAAGAAAAATTGAGTAAAACTATTCTCACTAGATATGAAAGGATTTCTTACCCTTAGTTATGGCTGACGAACCTTCAAATGGAAATTAATCGGAGACATAATCTAATCTAAGATACCAATTTGTAGTGCGCTAAACGAAAACACAAAACTTCGACGAAAGCGGCAGTATACATCTACCGTGACGTAGTCTGGTAATAGAAAATTGTCGATGATAGCCATAATAAGCTGAGTAAAAAATGTCGTTTTTAATAAATGGCGCAGAAGAATTGTGCCGAAATCTGTTGGAGTTCTCTAAAGAATCTATATTAACATATGACTGAATTACAAGTGTCATAAGATGTGCCCAAACTGTTCCAAGCGTTTGTGGGTCACTGCCAGATCCCTTATGAGACCCTCAAAGGGCATAAAGAAAATTGGATGGTTAGAAACTCGAGCAAAAAAAGCACATTTATCCAGACGTGATGTCATACCGGCAATAGTAACTGAAGGAGTTTTAGATGGAGTAACTGTCTTGTAGGACAGGAAGAGTAAAATACTTCATCAACTGCAAGAAGCTCAAAGTGCATATGCAGACGTTTTTCCGAATAGAAACAACATTGGTATTAGATTTCTTGGAGCGTTTGTCTGTCGAATCCTGTGTACTCAGGATGAACAAAGATCAGTTCTATGCACTCTCCATACATTTTAAAAAGGGATGTGAAAATTAAATACAGCTCTCTAGGAGGCTTTAGCCGCTGAAGAGAAGGAGAGAAAAGTTATTAGCCGGACGCCGTAACGTATAAAATAATTTTTCTTTCCAATAATTAAGCCATTAAAGATGCTATCATTGCTTTGTAAGAAACTCGTGAAAATGATGGAAAGCTAAAAACAGACTATTTGCAGCCGTTGAATAAGGCTTTCCCCCGTTGCGGGATTTTTTTCGGTACGCAGTGGAAAGTGATGCTCAAGACTCGGTTGCGCTATAGAGTTAACGAGCCAGCTAGTTGACGTTTGGAGGATAAACTGAAGCTGAAATACATGTAGCTGGGACATTCTGCACGCCCAAAAGCTGCTGGATCTCATGCTTTGTACGGGCAACAGAGATCGAAGTCCATTAAAAAGTTAATGATGAAAAATAGCTTTCCATATGTTTTTATCCTTGTACAAAAAGATTAAAGACGAGGATATGACCACGTATATTTGAGCGGAAGCGGGGAAGTATCCATTAAGACGACAGATCATTTGGTAAAATAGAGAGCATTCGCGGAATCTCACAAACCGCTATGGTTCTGTACGCTGGTAGCAAAGAGAAACAAGATTCTCATATCTTTTATCAATACTAAGACGGGTCAAGTCGCAGTTTTCATCTGACTAGATAGTGAAACTGCTCTGATAGCCCGAAAGGAAAGGTAAACCTCTCTATAGGAGGCTGAGATCCGTCCCTTCAGACTACCTTCCGGCTGGTCCACTTCTCTTCAGAGACAAAATGCTTCAACGCACCATCAAAGTCTTCATCTTATAACATATTTATGTTGCAGGGATCGACCTACCACCTTCATCTTGCATTCTACCCTCTACTAGGGTCAATGTTTCCTTTTGAGTTTTACACTAGCTGCCATTGTCTCTCCCTTAGGATCAGCATTATCTTTAAATTCTCCTCCCAAGTCCTCCTGGGGCACCAAATGGGTACGGTCACAAAGAATGTCGAGTCTTTTGGACTCTCTGGCTGCAGATCGCCTTCGAGAATGTCGAGTCGCTCTAGAGTTTCAGAGATAGAGGTGTCATTCTCCGTCGACTATAATTCGAAGTGTTCTTGCAATTATGTCTCTCTTGTAGAGTTCCTTTGCACCTGAGTTTCTAATAGCTTTGCATGACACATTGTAAGTGTTTCTAGATCTTTGGCCGTTTGTCAAACGTTCAAGGAAAAATAAATTTTTACACAATCCTTTCCGAAACTATGGGCATGACCTTGATACTAGTCCGCTCCTGCAAATTGCCAGCGTTTGCAATATATTCGATCGCGTACTCAACTGTGCAGGACTGCGACTCATCATCCAGTCTCATTGCACATAACGACGAAATATATCCGGAGCGGTTTCGCATTCCTGACCCGCTCACCGAGCGAAGACCGTGCCACATTTGCCTAGTACCAGTACAAAAGTCCCTGTTGTCGTCCGGTCCTGAAAAATAATGCTGAAAATCTTAATGAATGTGCCCCTGACCACTTTCATAAGATTTACTCGAGTCGCACATAATCAGTACATATTATTCATTTATTTCCACATTTAATTGTATTTTATATCCTCTTTCGATTCTATCTCACACTTTGATTTCTTCTTCCACTTTATTATTTAGCTGAGACTCCTTTTTATTTTGGCTCCCTTGATTGTTCGAGTTCTGGCTGGTAACATTGGCTCATTGGGCTGGTACTCTACGAGAGCAGGGTTTTTTTCTTTAAAGAATGTTGCATATGCTCCAGCTATCCCAGGATTGCGTTTTCAGTCTCTTGCCTGGTTATAAAAACAATCTATTTACAATACTAAGTTTTCCTGGAAAGGGCAGCATGTAGATTGTTGGGTGCGTACAAACTTAAAAGAAATCGTGGCTTCTCCTTCTTGAGTTGTATTTCTTCCCAATATATTTCTTAAGCAATTGGTCTTACCAAAGGGTTTTCGCTTTCAAACCGGAAACCCGTGCTTCTTGAAAATTAAAGGTATGCACGGAATGTAATCAGAAAAACTGTTCCATTACTTTAAATTCCCGCGGCCGCATTGAGATACGTTCTTTTTTTCACAAAATAGTGAACAAGGGCAGAATAAAGCACCAGGAGGCCGAACGGCATAATAAGGGATCTATGGTTTATGTCTTCAATGGTTCTAATTGACAGTATGATTTTACTTAACCTGGTCTTCCGCAATGAAAGGTTAGCGCAGAATCTAAATCCGCTTTTTTGGCATTCTGCGGGCCGTTCTTTTAGGTACGTTAAGATGTTGGAACATTGACCTCATCAATCAAGAGTGACAAAGACCGCCGTCGATGATTCTATGAACAACCAGTAGAATTTTATTTGACCAGAGAAGATTGGAAGACCGATATTACATCTCCGCTGCAGAAAGCCAGTACCTACGTAGAGAGTAGGTAGCATTGCAAAACATAGCGTTCAACGCAAAAAACCGAAAACAATGAAAAAAATGTTCATACACTTATAGAGGTCCTTTTTTCTTCTCATTGGGTGTCCACTTTCGAATTCACCCCTTGAAAAGTTTTCAAAGT
Organism: Gracilaria vermiculophylla; assembly: GCA_019155205.2. NCBI lineage: Eukaryota > Rhodophyta > Florideophyceae > Gracilariales > Gracilariaceae > Gracilaria > Gracilaria vermiculophylla. The sequence goes on from JAHNZQ020003150.1 coordinate 771,259, forward strand.
CGTGACGGATACCTCCGATGGGACAGGAACCCACTGGGGCCAAGGCAATAACGACCCGGAGCCGTTCTCAGCAAGGGAACGAGGAACACCACGTGATTACTCTCGAGTCAACTAATGCAGACCAGGTGGACCGTGGAACACTGATGGCTGAGCTGAATATCTTATCACGCGGAGCCCGATAATCAACAGCCCTTGAAGTGGTATCCCATCCCCTATGATTGGTGGACAAAGCCCTCGTGATTAGTTTGGAAAATCAGATCCGCACCTTGCGGCTTGCTGATAGTTTAAATAGTGAACTGTACGCCCTGTGTCTCAAGAAAGTATAGCGCACAAATCTCATCTGTTTTCCCCCAGGGTATGGGCCCAACTAAACTCTAGAACCGTGGGGTCAATTCCCATAAGTCACCTGAGCCTGAGATGTGGTACAGGTGTACAGTAGGAGTGAACATTGGTTACGGTAAGCTTGAGGTCTCGTCCTGAAATGAAGTAAAGGGCGAGATGTCATTCTGAAAGTTCCAATATTGAACTGCACGCCCTGTGTCACAAGAGAGTATAGAGCTCAAACCTCATCTGTTTTGCAACACGGCTAACCCAGGCACCCTTGGCTGAATAACTGGAGTTCGGTCGAAATCACTAGGGGAGTCTCTCAACAAGCGTCGCCAAGGAGCTCTGCGTGCTGTGGTTTAATCCCAATACGATCCTTGAAGTCTTTGACTAGCCTGTGGCCTGCTTTTAGGGCGTAGACGATCGATTCAATGGATGACGAGTCCGAGTGGAGGCGGTCGAGAAAGCTGTTCGTGCTTCTGCTACCGTGGCGCAATTCACTGGCTCTCATTGTGACAAACGCGGGCAGGCCCGGAATGAGCGCTGACAGCGGAAAACCCGAAAGAGCTGCTATTAACAAAGGAACTCCTCCTCGGACTTGGAATCGACTTCTTAGGATTCTGAGCCTCCACAGAGTGACTCTGACCATGACCGCCCGGAGAGGAGTTCTCTTTCCAAACGGTCATCTTCCACCCATCTGGCAGTCCAATTTCAGTCGAGGTGTAAGAAACACTCCGAAAATCACGCTTTGAGGCCCATTAACGACCTGTACAAGGAGCTGGTTTCATACCAATATTATCGATTAGAAAATTCTTTTTCAGACAGGACACCCGGTGAAAAGGGTAAGGTGAAGGACTGCATCAAATGGATGTAAATCTCCCTGAAAAACCAGAACTTTACTGGAGTTCATCCAATTTTGGTACTGGACTTCCTTTGCCCGCTTTGTCGTGGAAGCCAATATACTCAATATGAGTAAGGCCCAGGCATATCTGGCATTATCATACTTCGTATGGGGAGTCGCGTAGGATAAATTACTCTCAGTTCGAGGTTCGTCTCCGGCGTTCGAGGGAGGAGTGAGCTGTTGGCCCGAGACTGGTTAGTACCTCTTGCGTTCCTACGCAACTAACACCGCCATCAGTCGGCTATTCTCGCCCTGAGCGATACTCGTCAGAGCACTAAAGAGCTGAAGACCGCCTACTCGGTAGGCCTGAATAAATCTTTCCAGCGCTATGGATAAGTTTACCCCGCAGGAGAACCGTGCAAAATGATTATTGGCGGGTTGGATCTGGCAATAAGGACGCTCGTTGCTAGCTCCAAGAAAAAGTATCCTTACATGTGGATACCTGGAGCTGGTCCAATTCGCCCGTGCAGAGGAAGACGCATTCCGTGAGAGATTCTCCGGCTACCGACAGAAGGGGGCGAAGGCTCTGATGATCGGATCAGATAACTCCTCCCTTTCACTGGGCTTCCGTTTATCTCCCAAAATGGGTCAAGACATTGTGCACCTTCTCCACGACGATGTTTATTCAGTCCCGACATCGGACATTCCGTCTACGACGGAAGGCATGCATGAAACAGCAATGGGAGCTGTTCAAGGGGCACAATTCCTCTAAATTGGTAATGACCAAGCCTCAACTGCTCGTCTGCCGTATGTCAATGGCACAATAAGGGTCAAGCACCCTGGTTGGGTTGATAACCGTCATCGTGGCTGGTCAGCCTAATACCGGAACGCCGCTCCTCGAGTTCCTCCGTCTGGAGTTGTCTTCCACTTGTGCTACACTCGGTAACACACCTCCTCACAGGGTTCTCTTTTGTTAAGGAAGATGGCACAGGTGGTGGTCCGCCACGAAGCTCCGTCCCGAGAAGAGAAGAAAGCTATTCCGATGACGTCGTATCTTCTTCCAAAAACGGATTTTACCAATACCTTTGCCCACACCTCTCTCTCGAGGCAGTAGCTAATGCTGGGGACGATAAGACCCTTAGCCCACTCCGATGGATGTCTTGCCTCCGCTGCACGCGCCATCAATCACCCCTAACGGGATGGAACACTCGTTCTGGAGGAGTCGGAGCGAGATTCGGATTTGAAACCCATGCAGGGAAATAAACTATGAGACTCCAACCATAGGAAGTGCGTTTTCAAAAATGAGGCTGATTACGCCCAAGGCGTCGCCAACTCTCTCCCCGGTGTTAATTCTCTCGAGAAGAGACACTGCAGACGCGGACTCTGCGCACTTACGTGCAATCCATCGACAGTGCAGACGGATGAAACATAGCCGGATCCCAGATCGAGTCATAATGATGGCGTAGCGAAACGATATACTTTACGCTGATCTCGTACCGCACAAGAGGTATATTGTGCAATTTCCCACGCTCCTCGTCACTGGAGCGCGGCCAAATTTAGTTGTCGAGTCGTTATTTTCTCCGCTCTAGTGGTCTCGCATTCACACAAAAGCGGTACTTGACGTCTTCGATACGATCAAAAATCAGTTGCAAATAGTGGGACCATTGAGCTAGAATTTTAATTAGGGAAATCAGTGGTGAAGCTCAATATCATTGTGTGCTGTTCTCTAGCCGCACCAGGCATATTCGAATGTAATTAATGTGAAATATTCGAGGAGGCTTTCCACCCTCGCCTGATGCAGGTGGTGATGGAAGATGAGTCGTCAGTCCCAATCGTCGGACAACCACTTCGGCGCTATACGAAAAGGCAGATTGTGCTGCCTGCGGCACAGGAATCGCCGCTGGGAACCGGAGAGCCGACCAAGCTTCGCGTTGCTGCATCTGTGACGGTACCCCTCGCCCCGCAGGTCCTTGTTCTGTTCCACTTCCGTCAAAAAGGCTAGAGGGTGGTTCAACCCTCGACCTCTTTGTATGAGCGAAGTCACCTCGCCGTCGCAATTGGATCTGTGCAAGTTGTGTTGAACTGCTCTTATGGGATCATCGCTGCAAATATGGTTACCTCACCCCAGAATATGGCTATAAACCAAGTGATTGGTTCCCTAACGCCACATATGTTACAGATGATCCCCACACTCGTGACGAACGTCCAGGTACTTGGAATGGTGATTTCGGAGAATAAGAAGTCACCCGATGTAGCGATGAACTTCTCCCCCAACGGAATCACCGGTCTACCGGAAGGTACCGTTGAAACTGGGAAGCTTGACTCCCAGATTCGGGCAGCCTTGCCAATCCCACTTCCGATGCGTTTCGACCGGACTGACCCCGTGAATGGTCTTGAAGAACTGAATTTGTCCCATATGCCCGCTTCGTATCGGTAGCGCTTCCGTGCAATGTTTCAAGATTTTACACCGATGTGGGGCGGCTCGCTAGGCGAGATTAACTGCACCAAATATCGGATAGATCAGTTACCGATCACTCGGCCAATCGAGCAGCTCTCATGCAGGGCTGTGCCGAAGGCTCTGGAGGGAGAAATATTCCAAGTAAAGCGCATGCTGCGTACCGGAGTCATAGAGCCAGCCCAATCTCCATGGGCGTCCCCCGTGATCCTTGCGGTTTAATCAGATGGGTTATAGAGATTCTGCATAGATCACCGCAGGCTTAATGCAGCGACTATCTGGGATACCTACCCGATTATCTGGATGGACGAGTGCATAGATTCACGCAGTGATCCCACCATTTTCATGGCTGTCGACGCCAATTGAGGCTGCTAACAGGTCCCTGTCAGGGAGAAAGACCTTGACAAATAGGCGTTTGTGTACCATTATGTGACCAACTGCGTCAATTGGATGCTTTTGGTTTGAAAATGCAAGCACAACGTTTGAGAGGGCTTTTGACGTCCTCTTGAACCGATTCGAATGGTGGACATGCCTTGTGTACTTCGACGATATAATCATCTTTTCGAACCATTTGGATGATCATTTCACCCATATGCTGGATATGATGGCGGTACTGCGTGACGTAGATATCACTCTGAAGCTAAGGAAAAGAGAATTCTTTCCGGGCATCGTGACGTTTGAAAGTCAGGTTATTCGTCACGGACGGTTTATGATCGAAATACTTCAATTCAAGGCTCTCACTGAGGCGCAAGAGCCCCGAACGCCAACTGAATTGAGATCCTTCATTGGACTAGTCACTTTCTACCGACGGTTGATACCTAAATTTCTCGGAAACCTCCGTACCGCCAAACGCATTACTGCGGGAAGGGCATCCACTGAAGCTCTCGCCATTCACCACCGTACAATCGACTGCTTTTCAGTTCTTGATTATGGCAGTGACAAAATATTCAATCTTTAACTCCCGAAGGTCGGCCTCCAGTAGTCTGTGGATACGGATTCCAATGCCCACTAATTGCGTTATGTCCAGGTTTAAACAAGCCCCCGAATGGGAACGCAAGGAAATCTGTTATTGGTCCCGGACTCTCAAAGTTCAAGCGAGGAACTTTTTCGTCTAGAAACAGGAGTGCCCCGCCGTAATATGGGCACTCTCCACATTACACCGCCATCTAATGCGGGTGTACTTCACCATGTTCATGGATCACTCTTCTTTGAGGGGGTTGATGAAAATTTCTGATGCATCAGGCCGCTTGATTCAGTAGAGACTTCGTATAGCAGAAATCACGTTCAAAATTATTAAAAAAAAGGGCTCTAAGAACGTATAAGCCGATGTACTATCACGTTGGCCCGCGAAAGGAGAAGCCGCCTGCGACGACGACGAGGACGAGATCACCCGCTTCGTTATCGAATGGATTACCCCAGAAGCTCTGAACTGGACGTTCGAGGAGTCTGACTATGGCAACATCGATGAGTTTCTAAATTGAGGCGACGCTGAGCATGCCTTGCAGGGGAATTTCACGCCGATTGGCACGGAGGAGATGATCCGAGAACGGTTTGGGGACCCTTTCTTCGTGGATCTACGGACTCGTTTGAACGGCGGAGAACATCCATCTTTTAAGGTGATTGACACAAGCTAACTGCTCCGGAAACTGGAGCGTCACTAACAAATTGCGGTGCCCTGTTTCTACCAGCCCAGTGTCCTTTAACTCTCACATTCCCCGAAACGTGTTGCACACCTGGGTGGAAGAAAACTTTATCTAACCATTCACGGGGTCTTTTAATAGCCCACGATTGCGGTGGATTGCTACACCGCTTTGCACTTCTGCACATAATGCCAAAGGAACGGGATCAAACTCCGGAAACATTACAACAAGTTGAAGCTTTTCCCTTCCAGAGTTTCCCTCGAGTTTGTCCCAATCGACACTATCAGTCCGCTTTTGAAGACGAAGAAGGGCAACAACGTTTTGCTCTTACTTACCAATCGCTTCTCGGAGCTTGTTTGGACAGTTTTTTAACGGAAGACCTCCCTGTTCATGGTTGCAAAAGTGTTTGTAACACACTGGATTTTTGTTTATGGGCCTCCTGTTGAGGTAATATCTGACAATGGCAAGCAATTATCGTCGCGATTATTTCAAGACCTGTACTGAATACCGGATGTTATGAAGCTCTTTACCACGAACTATAACCCGGGAACTAACGGGCAGATTGAGGGTTCAGCCGAGGACTACTCCCGTCGCTGCGCAAATATAACGCGAATCATTTCATCTCGTGAGATCTCTTCACGGATACTGTGACATATGCGTACAATACGCAGATACACCGGAACACCGACCTTACTCCATTCGACTTAGTCTTATCGCAGACGCTCCTGCCATTGGCGTTAAAACCTCATGCGCAAGCAGATGCTATTCTTTAGTCGGTAATTATCGCTTAGGGTTGAAGAATTCGCTTACCCAGCTCATGCCGGTTGGCGGGAAGGCAAAGGAACGCGCTCAAAACGCATACATGAGGAACTTCGGTGACCGCCTGTGCAGTCATCTGCTCGAGCGTATAAAACCTAGAACCTCTGTTTTCATACATTAGAAGTTCTCGTCCACCGCGAAGGATGAAAATTGTCACAAACTCTCGTCCGTGGCGGATCTCCCGTTTCGGGTTGTGTCCTCTGACCATTACGCGGTGGTAATCGCAGTTGGCAAGAAATGGGAGCGCCTGTCATACGACCACGTAATACAAGCGCCTCCTCTCTCACATAAGCTCTCACTGGCCGTCGACGCTTCTGTTACGGAACCCGGCTTTTCCAGCACCACGGCATCTTTTCCACTGGTGATTCGTAATTCCACATGGGGACTTTCGGACCTTCCGACACTGTCTGGTGTCCCAATTCCACCGGGTCGCACGCTCGTGCCGCTTCATCTCACTCTCCGTGGCGTATACTACCGTCTATTGGTGTCAGCGCGACCATAGGATGCCATGCCGTCTGATTGGAGGGAAGCCGGCCTTTGAATCGCAGATATACATTCCTTGCCGTCGCACGGGAACGCCGCTGTTGTGCTACCTTCCGCTCGCAGGAACAGCACCGGAAACCAAGAAGAGAGAGGGCTTGGGGCCGCTGTTGTGGACGACCTCACGGACAGAGATGTGTAGTCAAATACCGCATCCTCATAGATGCCTATGTACACACTAGACACGTCGAACACAACGAGCCCGGAGGCGGATGTCTACTCTGCTCCGCGGATATACAGTATAACTGCAAGGCGAGTATCCCTGTGCTGGAGACAATGAAACAGGCTCAAGTAGGATAAAAATCCGCAAGAAAGGACGGAACTCTACTATCATACCCCTAAATGCAGACGCCCACAGTGGACCATGAATTCAATCTCTCAATCTTCGTTCTATTTTTCGCCCATTATATCCATCATGGGGTTTTCACCTAGCTCTCGGGTTTCATTGGGCAATGCGAGTCACAGTGGGCACGGTTTTGCCATCGATGAAGGCACTTTTCCGACATGTGTTGGTGATTATCGCTCGTCGCGGGTTTCGCGCAAGAGCAAGAACGAGTGCAAGCAGAGGAGGCCATAAGGCGTTTTACGGGTTGATGCAAGTCGCGCGCATTTTCGCTGCCACACCACCTGTGGAGGTCTTTATGTAGAGAAACGGTTCCTACTGCCTCTTCAAAGACCGGATACACCCGCCAAGGCGGTTTTCAGGGGCCTCCTTATAAATGCGGCCATATGCCCCAAAATCTCGCTTAAGCAAATCCCGACCTTGCGGAGGAACTGCGAGATGATATCGCTGCGAGAGGCCGCGTCTGCATGGTATGTGGAGGAACCGGTATCTCCCAAAGTGCAGGCCGGAGTCGCCTGGGTCGCCGCGTGCGAGGGAGTGATCGGAGTAATGTCCTCAGACTCATCCTCTAAAGCCGCAGCGCTACCATCGCGCAGGCGTCTTCCCCCATGGAGATGTACCTCTGCACGGCAGGCGCTACGTATACCCCGTCAATGGATTCACCCGACTGGAAAATAACATCTTCGAACGCCGCAGCAGGTTCCTGATCTCCCATGCGTTCACCCTCCAAATAGGCGTGGTGATAGCCGTCGGCGTCGACATATCCACAAGAATGGTGAGCCAGGATCCTCTGGGGTTCGTTGCGATAGGTCTCCGTCTCAGTGCTGCTGATCTCCGTATACGCCCATGGATCGAAATACACGAAGTTTCCCCCATCTGCGGTGGTACGCTGGAGACCGGGACTGGATCCACGGCGCGGCTGGCTCAGCTGCAGTTTCTGTCGCGGCACTTCGTCCCAACAGACTTGGTCGATGTAATTGAGCAATTACAGCATCTATTTCTGGTTGGTCTCACTCCCGAGGAGGATTCTCATGATCAAACTACAGATGGATCTCCGCAAGTGCGGTGGGACGTACCAAAGACGGTATTGGTCGTACGGCTCGGCAAAAATGTAAACTGCAGTGCGGACTGCCCACTCCGTGATAACGACGGACCAAGACCCAAAACAGGGATCGTCCACAATGGCACAGTCCATGTACGCTAAGACCGGGGGAAGCTCGACATATCCACCCCAGCATGCCTCGAGAATGGAGCACAAATATGGACTCGGGACATAGCCCAACCTGCGGTAATGCGGCACGATGCACTCAATATTCGTGTTCTGATATGGTTCAAATAAGCCGGTTCGGGCTCTCCAACGCCACGTTTGGCGGATGAAATTCCGCAAGAAGCGCGATCGGCTCTACTGGGAGGGGTACCGAAATTCAGCTCGAATGATATACCGTATCCAGCACAAAGCCTCCTGGTGTACCCGTACGCGGCCCCGCTACTTGGCGACTTCCATTTGGTGAAGCATATCGTAGTACCCGAATTCCCCGCGCGTGCGGTCAAACAGTACGTCGAAGAACACACGATTCCACATCGGTGTCTCAACTGGTTCCTGGAACTGCTGGACGTGCGCAATTCGGATCAACGCACAATGGGCTTCTTCCAAGGATTCTCCGCGATGGATGGTTACGATATAAGACGGTACCGCGATAGGATTGCGCCAGTCCCAGAACATAGTAACCACTCTGGAAATTCTTCCGCGGACATCGCCCAAGTTTTCGGTGTACGCAGCAATAAACGGCTTATGGCAACCCACGATTGAGTGGAACCACAAAGCGTGCCTTAGCACCTAGGTTCCTCGCCGAGTTCTCGGGTCAGCCGCCACGATGGCGTCGTAAGTCAGCCAGTGTTGTACTGGCACCTTTCCGCGAAACACGGCACCGATTGGCCAGTACAACATGGCCGGGTTTCTCGTGTTGGGCGACGCAGATGTCAGAATATCCGCCTAAGTGGCTGCCACAACTTCAAGTCCCACGCCGGGTGCTTCCTCTTCAGACGGAGGGCTGCTACGCCGCGGGAGTGGAACTGAGCGGAAGCCGAACAAACCACTTGCAAGGTGGTTCGGGGTGCTTTCGGACTTTGCGCGTTCGCTAGAGACGGTAGCCGAAGCAGTCAGAAAGGATTGGTAAGCAACGCGTGTTGGCTGTCGAGACCGAATTCCGGAACCCGGCCAGTCGGACATGCTCTTATTGCTGCTATCCGACATTGCACTTTCTCGTGAAGGTGCGCGCTCTGTCTTGAAAAGGTGAAAATGAACTGTAACGCCCTTCAGGGAGGGTTTTCCTAGCAACTAGCCGATTTATAGGATTCCCGTTAGGCCATATATATGGAAACAGTTAATGTCGCGGGCGCAATTCACATGAGTTTGTACGATAGACTCCGGAGTTGCCGACCCGGCGCGTATCAAGCGACGTGGCACGCGCACTGGACGGCCTCCAGACATGCGCGGGCCAGCCGCACTCGGCCCGCTAGCTACAGTAGGGGTGCCGGGTGGCACCCGTTTTGCACGGGTATATTAGCGTTTATGATATTTATTTGTTTAGATACTTAGGCTACGTCGGCTTTAGAGCTACCGTACTTTGCAAGACGGGACTTCAGCCATTGGCTCCAGTAGACCACACCAAGCGGGATCTTTGGTCTGAATGTGCCGCCCACGCAGGTAAATCTCTCCGCCGTGGAGATGTACGTCGTGAAATATGGAAGTCAGCCGCCCCTGATGCCAAGAATCATAGTCTGGACTATACTTTCCTTCTTTTCGGCTCGCCCTCATGTAAGATTTGCCCCACCAGAACTCCGAGTTACCCCTTTTCGGACTACGTCCGCTACCCGCCCAACACGGCTTTCCCAAGACCCGCGCGGCGCAGTATATTACCCGGCCGTGCCGCGATATCCCAATATATTACAAAGGTGTCTCACCGAACTTACGGAACCTGCCTCAATCACAGGACTTGCCGGATCCCCGGTTCTTCCATTTGTCTTCCTCCTGTACCCATTGCGACGGATTGGCCCCAGAGTTACGCCCGGCTGGTGTGCCTCGCTTGAGGGAGGCTCTACTTCTGCACCATCTCGCGAGAGGAAGGTCCCGAAAATCTTTCATGGTACTTTACCCTTTGGGATTTTGCACTATAGAAAATACCCAAAAGGTAGCAAACACTTGAATTAAACTTCTTGAAAATTTCCGCGTCAATGGTCGTTTCAAAAAAATTGAATATCGATAATACCTGTTTTAAAAAAGCCGGTCCAGGATATTATCGATGATCCACGAAATGTCTAATGCAAATCTCAAATAAAGTTTTACAAAGATCATGCAAATAAACTATCACTAATCTGGTTCATCAAGATTGAAAATGTTTTATATGTGAAAATAACGTTTTTTCAATTTTTTTCAGTACGCTTTAATTGCGTACCAGTCAACGCGCATTGATTTTGTGGTTGTACAGTAGAAGAAAAGATGTTTTCATTTTTTAATACTTTAGTACATTTATGGTATTGTCGTTTACCATACTGTTGATTTCGAAACGTTGACATTAAGGTTTATTCAAAGGTTCTCGTAAGATACATTTTTCCTTTATCAATTTCCGTGTACTTTATTTTTTAATTGCTGGAGTAGGCATTTTAGGGCGTCTTGGAGATCTTTCTAACCCTTCAAGAGTTGGATGTTGGAGAACAATAGCAATTAGGACTGTGTTATGCATTATGTTTCACAAAATAGCACTTTTCGAACTGTGCTTGGTTCTTATTTTGATGGTCTCCGAAGCTGTTCTTGCTTAGTAAGTGGAGGACTGAGAGAAAGGAAAGAAAACGGTGTATATCTCGTATTGAAACAATTCTATGTAGACGAAGAGCAAAACGTAGCCTACAGTGCAACTATGCGCAATATTAAGGGGTAATATGAATTTGAAAGGCTCTGTATTTGCCGAAGAGATTTTTATGTATTGTAGCGCCTCCCATATACACGCACTTTTCGGATGAGGTATCTGTAGATGAGATCATCGGCCAATACTTTTAGTGTTTCTTTGTTTGTGTTTATTACTTGCAGATATGCAAATATGACACTTGGCAGACTCTCCCGGCTCCGCAATAGAATCCGTGACCTATCTGTTTCAATACATCAATTCCGTGTCTGTAAAAGCGAGTTGTGTCAAAAAAGTTGACTCATTTGAGCTCTCTTAGTTTAGATGCATGAAGTAGTTCATATGATGGGAAAGCTTCGGTAAAAACAAATCCCAAGTTAACTGTCTTTGCAAGCATCGTAGACATACCAGACTTGTATTGGAAATGAAAATTGTCTGTCAGCAGTATATGTCAGACGCACCCAATAAAATCTGTAACGACGTTTCCAAGTAACTTTTCTTGATTTGATTCTGAATGGTTTAACAACGATAATAAAAACTGCGCTTTGCACTGAGCGAGCCGGCAAGCGACTGCAACGCTTAGTAGTTGTTGGAGCGCTTTTCTCGATGCTGCTGAATCCCATTTTTCGCTCTTGTTTATCATCTCATATTTTTTCATCGGGCAATGGAGACCTTAATTCGAAAGAGCACATAAATGCGCATATATTTTAAAAGTTTTGTCGATTTTGCCGTTTTGGTTAATATAGTATTTGATTTGATGCGATTTTTAAAGAAAACACGCCACTTTCGTGGCTCTTCCTCGACACCGTTCATTTCAATCTTCATTTCAAGCATCACTTTTTGCTCACATGGACCATAGTTGGGCATGTGTAAGCAAAGTTTCTTTCTGCCTCGTCGTCTGCTTGTCTCGGCATCGTCTCCGTCATCCGGTCTGTTATCGGAACGTTCAACGAATTCACTTACGTCAAGCTTCTCAGCACACTGCTGGTTTGAAGCACCCCCAAAGCCCTCAAATAGCTCTACAAAGCCGTCAGCCGTCAGCTGTCAGCCATCAGCCCTGATCTGCCACATAACATACGCTCAACAATCGTAAAGCCTCCCCTGCCCCTCACCGATGCGCCTGTTTTCCGTTTCAACTTTGATGAAGGTCACTCAGCCCTCTTCTTCGTCCCGGGTACTTTGGACGACGCAATTGGTTGGGATGAGGCAATGGTTTGAGAACATCAATTCAAGTTTCTCATATCACCGCTAGCTTTTCGCGCCCCAGAACAAGCTTATGAAGGGGAGAACGACATATGCATTCCTGGAATCAACACACTGCACCAGCTGCACCCAAGGCACACCACAACCGAAAAACGGCTCCTTTACTACGTATTCTGCGACATACTCATCGCGTATCTGCGTCTCGTTTCTTCCCTCGATCAAGGAGACGTCCGACTCCTTGCAAAGCGGGCCATCGACTTGCGCATTTTACTGAGTGCATTAAGTCATATTCTTTCTAAAAGATCTCCACCGAGGTCCGAGCGTGCCGGTTTGATCAGATCAGCGGAAGAATTGGACTTAATTTGGGCCAACATTTCTTAATTTCGACATGATCGATACCCCTTGTCCCCCCCTTCCCCCAGAAGCGCGTCCGATATTGACATGAACACACCATGCGAGTGGATGCGGCGGAAATTGAGTTGGTCGTGTATTCAAGATCGACCATGAACCTCAGATCCGCACTCCAGAGGCACGTATAACAAAATATCGAAGAGGGCAAAACGGAACAGGAAATCCAACAAAGACTGCTTAAACTGGCGACTGATACTACTGTGGGTATCGCAACATCAGGGTTCCCAGATGATCCGGCGTACATTCGGATCACAACATACAAGTACCAACTATCAACGAGATTCGGCGCGAAGTTGCGCAACGAGCCAGATCGCGATGGAAAATACGCCATGTACACTACTACCGATGCCCCGTTTCCAAAAGGATTATTCGACACGCATATCTTTTCCGCTGTCACAGTACAATACTTGTTTCTTCCAACGGCAATCAATGGCGTCAAAAGGTTTCGGGCTTTACAATGAGCACATGAATGGCACTGTGATTGTTGGGTCCAACGCCAGTATAGTCATCTGTGGGGAAAAGCCGTGCCAGGACTCGAATCTGGTGTGACTGTCTTCCGCATAACGTACGCACGATGGTTACCGGCTGGGCTATGGCGGCTTATGTGCTTGCAGAAGGCACTGAACGGGATGTGTTCAAGTACTGACATTGTCTTTGATCTGCCACTCGCTGACACCACAACCGGTGCGCTACTTTAAACTCTGATGGTGCTGACAGATGAAACGAGGAGGCTATATGCACCAAATAAAACATCGAAAAAATTCGAGAGAGAGCACCTTCCCGCTCTAAAATTCGCGTAATCTTTGCTACAAGATGGTCTCGGAAATGGGCATGTAGACATCGTTGTTCAGATTTTGGGGATCCACAAAAGCCCATCAATGGACCCACGCCTTGTATCATCGACAAGGACAAACAAGAAGAACAATTCTTTCAATGTTTTCGCTTTTCCCAATCGCTCACCACTTGGGCATGGTCAACAATTGACACGGATACCATCATTTCTTTTTGCCGAGAACTTTAAGACCGACACCGACAACCAGTATCATGGTGCACTGACATCTGGGCATAAGTCAAATAGGTCACCATTGGCAAAACTCTCATCGTTTGAATGAGTCAATGGAGAGAATAGTGCGCAGGTATTGCTCGTTTCGTCGTTATTGCGAATGCCATCACATCTTGCATCGAAATTCCTGGAGCACACTAAAGGTGCCTCCAGCGTGTTGTGATAAATACCCAGACGTGTCAAGATCACGTCGAAAATGCAGTTTGAAGACGGCGGGCAAATACGCAAAACAAGAATGAAATGTTAGTGGTTTCTAGAGAAGCACTCTGTTTTAGTATTTCTTCACATTTCAAAGCGTTCGAAAGCCTAGTTGCTTCGCAAAACTTATCACCGCTCCCTTTCACACGGGTCAAATTTGGCATAATTTATGTTCGAATTAGGCTCACAGATTGGACTTTCTTCCATGAAAATTTCCTCGCAGATGAAGCAGTTAGGGCGAACACAAGGTGCTGGCGAAGGCGACGGCGAGAGCACAACTGACATGGATGGTGATACAGACATTAAAGACAAAGTGGACGGCGTGGGTACAGCAGAGATCGACAACGATGCAGAACGTGAAAGGAAAGCAGAAGACGTAGGCGCAACGGACATAGAAGGCAATGCATACATCAAAGACGAAGCGGACGGCGTGGGTACGCCAGATATTGACGGCGATGCAGATATCGAAAGGCAAGCGAGCAAAGGAGGCGATGCGGACATCAAAGAGTGAGTGGACGGTGTGGGTACGGTAGACATGGACGGCGATGCTAACATCAAAGAGGAAGCAAATGGTGTGGGTACGGCAGATATGGACGGCGATGCTGACATCAAAGACAGTGTATGTTCAATCGACATGGGCGAGGAAGGGTAGTTTGAAATTGATGGAGAGATAGTTGGACACGAAGATGGAACAGGTGTCGGTGACGGAGTACTGGAAGAAGTTGGCATAGGACAGTTGCTCTTTCTCGCACACCTACATTGCCGCGGGCAGGGAGTATTCACAGAAATAATATTGCACCTCTTTAATCTTCTCCCCTTGTTCCACCGCTTCCAATCACGGGGTCGGCTTCAAGAAGGCTTTCCGGCGTATGCGTTCAGTTTCTTCGATCCCCACCAGAATGTGGCGTGTGTGACGATAAAGATTTATTTTGCAGCTAAATATAACTAAAAACCAGCGGAGGGGACAACCAAGGGTAAGGGTTGTTCTTGGCCAAGAAATCTCCTTCTTACATACAAAACAATGGGGAAAAGGCGTCAAATTGTAGCCTTATTGATATTGATGAGAGCTTCTTTGATCTTGCAACGGTGAAGGTGATAGTAGACGCGAATGCTGTTCGACGAAAGATTGAGGGATACTCTTCCAAGACGCTTTTGGCAGCCGGCCGAAAAGAGGGAGAAGGACTTGCGAAACGGGAAGACCTTGCAATTCGAGTAATATCGTGGGCGCATTTCTGAACTTGGTGGACGGCGCCAAGACCTGGAGGTTGCCTGAAAACTAAACGACGCTAGAAGATGCATATAACCTGGGAAGAAGATGTTCATGGCGATGGAGAACAAAGGCGGCGGCTGACGAGCGCTGAAAGAGATGCGAAGAATACGCACACTGACGAGGATTGCATATATGCTTGGCCTCCGGCACAGAATTGGGTATATTGGGGAGGGTGATACAAAGAAGTAGTGGTGACAAGATTATGCCGGGTTTTGGCATGTGGTTGATTCTTGGATTGCGAGCAGTTTGCGTGACCAGCCATGTGCAAAAGTGGCACCGAACAGTTTTCAACTACCTACCTCCGAGATGCGGCTGAGATGGTAAGAGATTGATGAGATCACAGCTGACTGAATCTCTGGTGCCGGTTGGGGACAGGGCTCCCGGGTGTAGAGTGCGCCAAGCTCAGTGGATGTACAAAAAACGGATGATGAGAAGACGTTTGTTTTACCAATGTGTTTTTTTTGTTGCGGAAATAGTACCAGAGCGATAGGCCAGAAACAGGGTGAGTATCTGAACAGAAACGGATGATGGGATGGGTGGCGACATGTTTTTGGGTGGCAGCGGGGAAGAAAGTCGAGCGTTGCGGTTGTGTAGAGCACGTTGGTGGGGGTTCGAGTCGTGAAAAAATGAAGCAGGGATAATGAAGTCGTAGGAACGGGGCGTTATGAGGAGCAATAAAAGGGCAAAACCTTGACGAAATTGGGCTGAGGTGCGAAACGGAAAAGAAAAAAAGTAAAAATGGAGCTTTAAAAACGGTGTTGATGAGAGGAAGGAAGGCAAGTGCGATGCGGAAATGCGGCAGATGATGGGACAGTAGCCGCTGCCGTAGTTTCCCAGTTGTTGTGGTGGTTTTGGTTTTCTGGTTCGTTTTGGTGGGTCGCTTTCGTTCATCAATAAAAGATAAAGTAAGGGAGTTGATGTGGGACAGCACAAAGACTGCACTTTGCGGCGAGTGATTTCTCGCGGATGCAAGAATATGGGTAGGTTGCACCATTTCGGTACCATGCGGATGGACAGAAAGCATGTGCGTGGCATCGGCAGCCCAGATTCTCGGCGCAAGCGCCTTGGCGCACGCTTGTGCGGAACGAAGCTGCAAGAAGGCTGTGGCTGCGCGCACAGATGCGGCGCGCGACGGCTGACAGAAACTGCACCGCGGCTGACAGCCATGCCATGGCTTCGTGCGCTGGACAGCGAGTACACGCGGTGACGGAGCGCTACTCAAATTTTGACGATTTCGCATTTTGCGCAGCGCGGCGCACGCGGCAGTGCCGCGTGCCGCAGAGCGCGTTTGCCGCCGTGCCGCTCCATTGCGCAGGCGCAATGCGCTGAGGCGCCGCGTCCCGCCTTGCCGCCGCGTCCCGCCTTGCCGCCGCGTCGCAGCCGAACGCCGAAGCAGAAGCCAAAGCCGAAGCCGCCGCGACGCTCCTCCTCGCCCATCGCGCCCATGCCCAAACTGGATGTGCTTCCCACCCCGACCCCCCATCACGGGCGGCCCGCCGCCCGATCCGCTTGCCCGTTGCCTCTACCGTCCTCAACACCGCGCAGCTCCCCGCGCTTTAACCGCATTAATCGCCCACTGTATTCCCCACGCGTTTGACAGTTGCGCACGTCTGCGGAATGGCAAACACGCAGCCTTCCCGCTGCGTGTTTGCCATTCCGCACCGCTCACACTCCCCCCCCCCCCTCTCCGATTGGTGCCTTCATCTCGATCTCCAACACGCTTCGCGCTCTGTATGCCGCACCTTGTTTAATACGCCTCGAATACAGCCCGCTTCTCTCGCTTCTCTTTATTCGTTGGTTATGCTCTGAACACCAACCAACCATTGCCGCCCGACAAAGCGCTCTTCGCAACCTAACCATCGCTGCAAACCGCATTAAACCCACTCGGTCACATGACGCCCGCGCCGCCGACTGTCCGCTGCCTACTCGCTCGCCACCCACGTCCGTCTTCCCCGCGTGAACCGCACCGCACCCCGCGCCTAGCTTTTCCTTACGCTTATCATGAACGCCGCACGCGTTGCCCCCGTGCTGCTGTTGCTGTTGCTGCTCATGGCCTGTCTGACGCCGCGCGCCGCGCCACACCCGCTGCGCGCGGCATCCCGCCTCGGCGACGCCGTGCTGCGTGCGGGACGCGGCGGCTCGGGCGGCTCCGGCCGCGTTGGCGGCCGTGGCGGCAGTGGCGGCCGCGGAGCCAACGGCGCGCCGGGAGGAGACGGCGGCGCCGGCGGCGCCGCGGCGCCGGGCGGCGTCGGCGGCGTCGGCGGCGACGGCGGCCGCGGCCCCTTTGGCGGCGCGGGCGGCAACGGCGGCGACGGCGGCGACGGCACGGCCGCACTGGCCGTGGGCGGCGCTGGCGGGCGCGGTGGCGATGGGGGGCTGTTCGGCGACGGCGGTGACGGTGGTGCGGGCGGCGACGGCGATGTGGGCGGCGGCGCGGGCGGCAATGGCGGTGGCGGCGGCGATTTTGGTGGCAGCGGTGGCGACGGTGGCGACGGTGGCGGCGGCGACTTTGTGCTGACGGCTGGCGATGGGGGCGACGGTGGGATGGGCGGGCTGGGCGGCGACGGAGGCGATGGCGGGCGCGGCGGAGGTGGCTTCGGGGCGACGGTCGGTGGTGATGGGGGCGATGGCGGAGCCGGAGGTGTTGATGGCGATGGAGGTAATGGAGGAGACGGTGGCAACGGCGTGGGCATTGCCATTGGCGGCGCTGGCGGTGCCGGCGGGGAAGGAGGCCTGAACGGAGACGGTGGCGACGGAGGAGACGCGGGTTTTGGCAATTTTGGCGGAAGAGGCGGCGACGGTGGTGATGGGTCGTTCCTCAACAACGGTGGCGCTGGCGGCGATGGGGGCTCTGGTGGTGGCGGTGCAAATGGCGGCGGCGGTGCTGGTGGATACGGTGGAGACGGTGGATTTGGCGGGGACGGCGGCAGTGGAGGGTCGGGTGGCGCCGAAGGCGGCACGGGGGGCAATGGTGGGAATGGGGGAGAGCGTGGCGATGGAGGCTCAGGAGGATCCGGCGGATCTAGTGGATCCCGCGGGATTGAAGGAGGTTTGGGAGGTGACGGCGGAATGGGAGGGGTTGGAGGCGATGGAGGTGCTGGTGGCGTCGGCGGTGTGTCGCTGTTGTCCAATGGTGGAGATGGCGGCAACGGGGGCGGCGGTGGAGTGCGAGGCAATGGGGGCGTGGGCGGTGGTGGCGGGGCGTCTGTGGTTGAGATTGGCGGCGACGGTGGGGATGGTGGAAGGGGTGGTTTGAACGGTGATGGAGGCAGCGGGGGTGTCGGGGGCATGGGCGCTACTGTGGGCGGGAACGGAGGCAATGGCGGAGATGGAGGAGCGAGTGGAGGTGATGCAAGTGGGGGCGATGGCGGAAATGGGGGCGAGGGCGGAAGGGGAGGCCTAATCGGCGGAGACGGCGGTATGGGTGGCGACGGAGGGGATGGAAACGGTATTGATGAGGCGGGAAATGGGGGGAACGGTGGAAACGGTGGATTTGGCGAACTATTGTTTGGATTTGGAGGCGATGGAGGCGAAGGTGGAGATGATATTCCGTTTCCGTCGGCAGAAGAATCGGTGGAGGTGTAGAACAGAATCAAAGTAGTGATAATGTGATTTGTTTTGCTTCGTTTTCTTGACTTTGACTGCGGCCGTGAGCGACACCGTGCGTTGATGCGGCCGTGGCGATGAAGGGCATATTGATGTGTGACGAAGGGATGGTCAGGAGCACGAGGGTGGGAGGTGAAGCAAAGGTGTGCTCATTCTGAAGGAAGTGGCGGAACAGGGGGAAGGAAGGAGCAGTCGCATGGCGGAACTCCATTCTCACCGATGGCCAATGACATGGTGTGTCACTTGCAGCACGGGAATATGTTCGCACTGATTAGTGTTGGCTATGCGGAGCATAGATTATAATAAGCACAGTAAAAAGCAGATATGGGAAAATTTTCTGATGTTATTGATGTAGGTTGTGCAGAACAAAGCTGTGCAACACTTCAGTAAACGCAATTTTGTTTCATCTCAAGGCCTATGCTTCACATCTCGCCTGAAGAGAAAGCCGATGTAGAATTCCTTCATCTACAGTACTTGACTGAGTTTTTAATGTAATACATTTTTCTATATGGTTTCTATCATCTACCATTTAAAAGGTACTTCATGTCCTTTTATGAAACAGTTTGAATATTTCCAGACTATACCAGTTTCTGGTGGTTTCCAAAATTTTTAGGGGTTCTCTACAAAAGTCATATTTTCAGTAAAAAAACTTTTGTGTATCCGTTTCATTTTGTTCCACATAGTCTTGAACAAAAATATACGTCATTTCAACAAGCTTAAATTTTTATTGTTCTCGTTCCATTCTAGTCCGTAAAATCGCATGTTTTATGTCCATTTGTATTTTAAACTGCTTCATATTTCTTGAAATCAAAATTTTGATAACTTTTGATAATAACTGCCTACTAAATTGCAGTTGATTTTATTTATATGCTTTATATATTTGAACCAGCCAAAACATTTGTACTACACAGCTTAGGGAAAGAGAAAGCATTTTAATAATTGATGCAACTCCTGAAACGGACTATTCAGACTCGTTAAACGCTTAGCTTACATCATTACACATTTTCAAGGTGATAACTGCGCTTAGTTGATTCAGGAGACATAACTTCTAGTTTTTCATATATTTCAAAAAAGTTTTCGGAACCCTCCCGATGATTCATAGAATGTCTTTCACAGAACTTAATTAATGCAGCGGCAACTTAGAAGACATGAGGAATAAAACCACTTGAAAAAACATATGGGAGCCAAACCATCGGTGCGGTCTATTTTCTGCAATATGCTCTTTTCTAGTGCTATTGAAATGCAACTCTTCTTCAATTGGTGTTTCCGAGGCCTTAAAAAATTCCACATTTTATTATTTTTACACCGTTTTGGGACTGGTTTTGTTCAATTTATTTCATTTGACCCTTTTTGCGATCTGAATCAATTTCAACTCCAGACATAGGACAATTGTTTTCATGGTCTACATGTTTTCAAAGTATATACTTTTATATCATTATTTGTTTAGCGATTATTTGAAGTCAAAATGCTTTCCTTCAATAACAAGGTGTTTGAGGTGCATTTACCGTTAGTTAAATATATAATATATATTCAAATGTTCTCTATAAATATTTTTATCAGCAATTGACCTTTCAAACATATTACTGCTATATGTTTCATGATATCTAGATTTTGACTTTATTTTTTAGATCAAGTTTTGTAGAAAAGTATGCACGTTTCTTGACCCGTAATGAAGAAGGCCCGCAGCTGGTGTGTAGAGAAGAGCCGAAAGAAGAATATGTTGCCAAAAGGCGCTTTTTAAAGGATTCTCGCCTACGCCAGAGTATAGAATGTGTGCGTGGATTATCGAACCATACTCCCAAGTTTATCTTAAATACTTACTTGTCCCCAAGTGGAGCAAAGCAACTACCTTTGTTTTTGTCATAGTTTAGTGCAAACTACTCGCAGTGCAATATTTGGTGGAAAGTTTTATAGGGAAAATAGACCAGAAGCGGGTGGTCGATCAATTTTTATTCGAGCCTCCGTAGGTGGAGGCTGATTATTTTTCCCGAGCGAGTTTTGCGCCGGCCCGGGGTGTGACGCTCGCCAGGCGAGTGGCCCCTCTTTCACCTGCCGTGGTAGACCTTTTCTTGAACGGGTTGACGACAGCAGATACTATAGTGTTCGTACTGTACAGTTTTGCCATATCGCACTGCGGCACATTCCTAGAATTTAATCGATATCTCGCACTCGATAAGCTCTGTACATTAAAATCAACCGAATTCAGCTCTGAGTCTTTTCAACATGCGCGGCAGCCTTCTATTCGCAGAGATACGCTTTATAGTGCGAAATACTCACCTGTCACGCTTACTCGAGAAGAAGCATTAATCCTCTGCTTTACATCCGATTCTTTACCGTACTTTGTTTTATTCTTGTTACTGTTCTCCACCCCTTCTTGATTTCTTTTTCGCTCTTGCGCCTTTTTTCCAATTTTCTATCGAGTTACGATCTCTCTTATTTTTCCTTCTGTTTTTGTTAGGATTTACATTGTTTTATGCTTTTATTATATAAATCATGAGTTGTGAACTTGATATTTTATGGGTTACGTAACTTTGATGCATTCCTTGTAAAATTTCAGTTTGATTCGATGTGTTGTTTGCCCTAAACAAGCTTTGCAACCACGTTTGACAATCCATGTCATAATGCTATGTTTGATGTCATAGGCATTATAGGAACCTATTGTCACTTTTTTCGTCAATGTATGCATCCGAATCGTGCCCACGACGGAATTTTCTAGAAGTATCTTTCGAAGGACACCCGTCCCCTGAAGGACATCTTTTCTGGCTTTGCATAGCTGGCAATAAGATGTTTCATAGCTTGTGAATCTAAAGAGGCACCCTACAAATCATTCATTGTGGCCTTGTTTTTGAAGGTTTGATTCTCTATATAAACTTTGGTCGACCCTACGACTTCTCGTCGGCTGGTCACGATCGTTCACGTTCTCAACCATCGACCCATTGTTCTAACAATGTACTATCTTCTTCTCTTTTTCGCAATTTCCTTCTTCTGATACTGTCAGTTCTCCTTTCCAGGTGGTAGAGCACAACGTCCGTTAGGAGTTTTCGTTGACTCCAAAGGTGCGTGTTGCTAAAGGTGGTCTCCGGTATTCGCTGTCGCGAGCCGGAAGAATTCTTAAAGCGGATCCGCAAACACCAAGTGGAGGGAAAGGTTCTCTGGGTGGACAATGCTCCTACAGGCGCTGGTATGAGGCGACCAGGGGATCGGCGGCTTAGAAACCTGGGGATGATAAACGAGAGTCTCCAACCGGAAAAGTAGATGAAAACTCATTGGTGCTTGGTTTTACTTCTCCAGAGGTGGAGCTAGACCGGCAGATTAAGTATCAAACCGGGAGTCCGCCCAGGCAGGTCTCATTACTGTAGTAAATACCCGCAAAAATTAACTAAAATAAATATAAATTCTACCGTCCGTTAAGAATACTGTAGCGCACACGGGCAGAATTATGCACCACGTGGCTTGTGGTACTGTCAGCCCTCCTGTCGAGGTAGTAAAGCACAACGTCGGTTAGGAGTTTTTGTTGACTCCAAAGGCGCGTATTCCTATAGGTGGTCTCCGGTATCCGCTGTCGCGAGCCGGGGGAGTTCTTTAACGGGATCCGCAAACACCAAGCGGAGGGGGAGGTTCACTGGGCGGACAGTGCTCCTACAGGAGCTGATATGGTGTGACCTGGGAATCGGGGGCTTAGAAACCTGCGTTGATCGACAAGAGACTCCAACCGGAAAAGTAGATGAAGACTCAAGGGTGCTTCTTTTTACTTCCCCATAGGTGGAGCTCAACCGGCAGATTAAGTATCAAGCCGAGAGCTCGCCTCGGCAGGTCTCGCTACTGTACTAGTTACCTGCATAAATTATCTAAAATAATTAATAATTCTACCGTGCCTCAAGGATACGGTAGCGCACGTGGGCGAGATTATGCACCACGTGGCCCAGCTAATAAAATACGAGCCCTCCTTAGGAATATTATACCTTAAGGTCAAACCACCCTATTTCTGTAGGAGCCACTGTACTACAAGTACTACCTAAAGATGAACTACTCTTGGAGAACCCATTGGGTATCCCTGCATTTCTGCGTGGCGACACCCATTGCCTTCGTGTACCACACCTTCTAGTTTCTAGGCCCTCATGGAGTCCCTAGGGCGTTTCGTCATGTTGATCGCCCCGACAGAGTTCGCGGTTGGCACCCTGATGGCGTATCTCCAAATAACCGAAGAAGGCGTCACCTCCTATAATCGGTGCCGCGACGTTCGCTCCTACTGTAATTCTTCGTATCAGCCGACCGCCGGACATTTGCTCCCCTTGTCGGCGTCGCTTATCCGGGTCCTGCGCTCCTCTGGCATTCAGAACCTAATCAAGGGCACCGCATGGAGTGAATCCGAGGCGGAGACGCTGCTGGATTAAGACCTGCAGGTGGCGTGGAACGATATGCCGTGCTTCCTTTGGTACGACTAGGGCGAAGATAAACTCCACCTCATCGTGAAAAGTCCCAATGGAGACGATTACGGGCGAGGCTATCCGGCCTTTTCCTTTCTAGCGCTCTCTCGGATTCCTCAGGTACCATGGCTCCGAGTCCTCGACTATGACCCCTTGATGGAGAGCCTGGCGCATCATATGCCTCGTCGGTTACCGGTTCCATCCCGGGATATGGGTGCGCCTCCTGAAGTGATAACGCCGCGGCCCCCCATAAAGCCGGATGCTCCCTCAGAGGTGGCCTCCGTGTCTCCTATGGAAGAGGACGACATTGCTCCCGTTCTGGCAACTTCGGTCCCTGTTGTGCAACCCCTACTGCGGAGCATCCCTGTGCCTGTTCTTTAGCATCACCTGGGAAGCGTTCCAGTTCCCGCACCGTCGTCACCTCCGGGGTCACCGACTCCCTCCTTGGATCTGCCAAACTCCATGGCAGAACCTGCGGAGTCCCGTCGAAAAGCGTCTATCCCACCTGGTCCGCCGTCTACGGCTCCTTCCGTGGAGGTTAATGCCCCCGCAACGGAGGTGGCCACTTCGGGTGCACCGTTGGGCGGATTGTCTTCTGGGGCTCTGGTTGCTGCCTTCCAGGAGTTGGTGCTGTCGTGTCTGGTGACGGTCCGTCTTATTCCGGCTTCTCCTGTAGAGGCTCTGCGCCAGGCCCGTGCCTGGGTCTTAGAACTCCACCAGGCCCAGGTGGACCGAGCCTCGATGGCAGCCATTAAAGAAAGCCTGCCGGAGTTCTTCGAGAGCCAAGCGCTCACGGCAAAAGCTCGCCTCGAAGCGGAGTATACGACGCGATTCGGTGACCTGTAGGTGATAGAACCCTGACAATGGGAGCTAGTTTCCAGTAGCGGGGGAATAAAAGATCCTGCAGTTGGAGCAGAAGCTCCGTGAATGGTAGCTGCAATACGAATGGACCGTGCCTCCACGCTCAGCGTCACAAAGTACCGCCGCAGGAGCGTGCATAAAGCGAGCAACGGCGTCCTTCGGGCGAAAAAGAGAACTCCAGATGGGGCATGAACAGCGGAGACGAAAAACAACTCTGGTTAAACAACTCCGGTTTTGGGCCCTCTCCCCCTTTCCTAGACGGAAACGCCTATATGGAGAGGCGTTTCCGCACCAGATTGGCGTGGTGTCACCTGAGAAGGTTCTCCGGGATGTGTTTTAGAGGGTTTTCCGTGTCGTCCTTTCAGGCCTATCCATACCAGCGGACGCGTTAAAGTATTCCTGCAGGGTTTTCTCGGTGGGAGACGACATGGTCCACTGTGTAGAGGATATCACCTTCAGGGGTCATGATGGCGTCATGAGCCTCCAGCAAAGGTTTACCGAGAGCGGTGATGCCGTTCCCAGTACCCAGCGGTGTCGTCACTCCTGAGATTGTTGGATAAGAAAGTTCTGCACTTGGTCCCTGAGGTGGCGTGGCGGGAATTCTGGAAGGGCTAGACGTCGGGAATTTTGCTCCCCGGGAGACAACGTCTCCGAGCCCGTTCACCTCAATGGCGACAGTGTCTCTATAGGTGGCCAGGATCTTGTAAGGACCTGAGGAGGTCGGCGCTAAGTTGCGCGTTACGTCCGGCGGTTCATCGGATGTTTCTCCAGGTTTGTCGAGGAAAACCTCGTCGCTTTCCTTCAAGTGAGGGCCTTCCTGCAACCTCCGGTGGAAGTCCTGTTTATATACCCTCTGCGAGGTATTGCGTCTCTCCTTTGCGAGGGAGAGGGCGTTCTCATACCGCCTTAGGATGGAGCGTTTTGCTTGCGCCCCTGTCGGTGCCTGTGGCCCATCCGTCGCGTGCGCCGTGGCGCGTGCCGCAATGACGGCACTTAGCGGAATGCGCAAGAGCACCAGGTTGAAAGGAGTGGTTCTCACGGAGCGGTGCACCTGCAGGTTGTATGCATACGTGAGGGGGCCTACATATGCGTCCCAGTCCTTCTGCTGGTCCGCAACGAAGTGCTTCAACCTCGAGGCGATGGTCTTGTTGAACCTCTCCGCTTGTCCGTTGGTATGGCGCTGATAGGCACTTGTAAACAACTGTTTTATCCCCAGCATTCCGGTGACGGCACTGGAGAGTTTCGCCGCAAACTGGGGGCCATTGACCGTGAGAAGGTATAACGGTATCCCATAAGGGCAAACCCAGTGCTCCAGGAAGTCGTCGGTAATTACTGCTGCAGAGGTGCTTCGGATGGAGATAACCAGCGTGATCTTCGAGAAACGATCAGTGATCACGAGGATAAATAGGTACCCTCGCTCCGTCATAGGGATAGGGCCCAAGATGTCTATGGCCCCCAACTCCAAAGGTCCTGAAGGTGGTAACAGAGTGAGCGGCGTCCGGTGATTCCGTATGTTCCCCCTGGCGGTGGCGCAGGAATGGCAATACGCCAGCGTTTGGAAGGCGTCACTAGCGAGGTTCGGCCAATTGAATTCCCACCGCATGGTGAAATACATCCACGACCCACCGGGTGTTAGTAAAACAGATGAGCTATTTACGCTATACTCTCTTGTGACACAGGGCGCACAGTTCACCATTTGCACTATCAACACGCACCCTCGCCCTGTACTTTCTTACAGAACAAGACCTCAAGCTTACAGTAACAACTTTTGACCACTGCTGTACACATGTACAATTTCTCAGGTTCAGGTCACTTCTGGGAATTGAACCCAGGGTCCTAGCGTTTAGCTGGGCCCATAACCGGTTAGTAAAACAGATGAGCTATTTGCGCTATACTCTCTTGTGACACTGGGCGCACAGTTCACCATTTGGAATATCAACACCGAGATGCCCGGCAAGGCGAGGATAGTGCGAGAGGTACAGCACCCTCGCCCGTAATGGAGTTCAGCGAGGCAAAGGGAAAGTTGAAGAATGCAAAGGAAGTTCGCCAGCTCTGGCTTGGATTTACTTGAAGGTGCCTCGAGGCCACCTTATATAGTGGCAAACGTGAACCAACTAGATCAGAGTGTAACCAATGTTGATAGTTCAACTGGGGAACTGTGCGCCCTGTGTCACAAGAGAGTATAGCTCAAATAGCTGATCTGTTTTTCTAACAACCTATACTACAATTAAGGGACGATCAATACTACCAATCATATTAAATCATCACATAAATGTGTTACCCACAATGTTACCCACAATTCAATATGGCTGACAACAACAAAGCACAGCAAGGCCTCACCGTTACGTAAACTCACGAGAGCATGACAGTGCACAAATTCACGGATCCTGGGTGTCATCGTATTCCGGTTCAATATACAAGCAGCTATATGTGTCAGGAATAGCAATTCGCTCCGACAGCAGGGACATTAGCTCATTCCTGCTAACAGAAAATCGTTCAATATGGTTCAAAACTGGAATAACTAGAACGGTAAAATTATAAAACATTTTGAAATTTCTTGCACTGGGCATTGAACAAAGAATGAAAAAGGTTTCGAACAAACCTCAAAAAAGTGTTTTTTTCAATAACTGTACAAGAGACAAATAAATTAATTTTTTTAAACGACTCGGAAAAGCATTCGTGCAACCATGGAAACAGAAGATAGAAGAACATTCAAAATAAAGAAACTAAATGGAGAAAAAAAAATTCTCCTGAACATTTCGTATCACAAACTATCTGAAGAAAAAAAGATACTGGAAAACAATAAATGAAGAAGAATGTCATGCGTTTTGAAATGAATAAGAATTAATTTATATTTGTTTCTCAGAGGACGATAGGTAAAATGTTTATTTTCAATCCTGTGAAACTGAGACAAATGCTTGGAAATTATTATTTGAAGTTTTTTGAAATGAAAGTTATGGCAAACATAATAGATATTGAAAACCAATATCAGTCTAAGAGGCTTTCTGAAGAAGAATCAGCAAAAAAACATATTGACGAACTGAAGTGTGTAAAAACAAATTATAACAGCCTAGAGTACGAAAGACTAAACAGTACATGATGAGAATATTGAAAAGTTTACCGAAAAGCTATGAAAGCTTGGTTGTGACATTAAAAAATATTTCAAAATTTGTAAGTGTGGAAGAAATTCAAGCCAGAATCCTATTAAAAAATGAGGAAAAAAGAAAAAGAACTCAAATGAATTTTGTGGCACACTTATACAAGGAAAGTCTCCTTACAAACGTTGACGGAACTTTAATTTCGAAAATCATTTCTGCAAGAGAAAAGGTCACAATACTGCTAATTGTTGGGAACGCAACCATGGTCAAGATAAATCGTCAACCGAGAAAGAAACAGATGAAAACAGTTGATCATTTTTTTAATTGGAAAACAACCATCCTGGAAAAGTATTTGGAACATGTTACGTAGATTCCAGCACATCATTCCTTATGAAAAATGAGTGAAACGTTTCAGAAAAAAATTAAAATATTGGCTCTTTCGCAATTAAGCTTGGAGACGGAACTAGACTTTATTCTTCCAAGGAAAGAAATGTTGATATTGAAGTATTACCAAAAGGAAAACTATCATCTTTATCCATCCGAGATGTACTATATGTGCCAGAAGTTGCAACAAATATAGTATTTATAGGGAAAATAGATGAACGTAAACACAAATATATTGCAAAAATGGTTTCTATTCTATAAAATTGAAACTCTCAAGGGAAACGCTATACGAACTCAGAAAGGACAATGGAACGAATAACTTCAAAAGCTCAAAGGTCATCACAGATTTTAATTCAGCATATGCAGCCACTTGTACGGAAATAATTCTATGGCAAGCAAGACTGAAACATCCCAAAAAAACTGTTCCGGAAAAGCAAGATGTATGCTTTTTTTCAAAAACACTTCAAAATCTTTTTGGGGCAGAAGCAATTTAAACAGCAAATGAACTAAGCAATATTCTACCGATACGAATTCTCAGAAATTTTATTCCATATGAAACATGGTTTCTGTGGTGCAATAGCCCGCAAGCGAGAACAGCACACGAAGACGTCTGAATCTTTCTCTGTAGAGATAGTCCGGCAGTAGAGCCCTCTCTAGGAAACAACACGACAATGTCGGGTGTAAGACCGAGGTTTTCCCGGCAGCGCTTCGCAGGAGAGGTGGAAGAAGGATCCCCACTAAGTGGATGTATGAGTGCGTGGTGTCTTTTCGGAGGAAGGAGATGGGAAAGGAAGCAAGAACGCGGGTCGCGCGATTGACAAGGTGGAGGATGTACCACCAAGGTTGGAAAATTGGGAGGTAGCCGAAAGGCAAACTACAGAAATTGTAAATATCCTTGTACGAAGGAGGGCACATTGAAACTAATAATATGCTCTAGAATGGGCGCTCTCTGTGAACAAGGCGGATGAGCAACCGTACGCTATCGGATATCTTTCGTGAGTGGCGAGTACTGACGTAGGCGGAAGGCTCAGAGCCGGAACCTTTTTTACTGTGTACAGAGGGCGGTGGCTGTAATGCCACCAGAATAAAGTACTGTAGTGCTAGTACTGTGGTGCTAATTAAATAGGGAAATTTCTAAATAAAAAAATAAGTAAATGAATATCCGGTGGTATTGGCCACCACCCATGCAATGTCGCAAGCATCCATCCCGCCGGGAACTCCCCGTGCCACACGTGCAGAACGCATGCCGCCAACCGCTTGGTCGGGATCTAGTCATAATGACCGCCGAAGACGTGCTCGACCCAAGAGATTGTTTTATTTGACACATTCTGCATACACGCGCAAGGTTCTGGAACGGTTCTGAATGCTACAGTCAAAGCCAGTTGACACTCCCATGAACTCCGGTGTAAACGTCAGCGTTGTTGACGAGCCTCTGATGCACATCCCATATCGTCAAGTGATTGGCTGCCTCATGTATCTCTCTGTGGGAACACTCAGAGATTCACTGCAAGGCACTAAAGCGCTTCATGCGCTACCTCAACGGCACTCTCTTCTTTGGACTCACATATGGCTCCATTGCAGATACTCAGCTTCATGGGTACGTGGACTCTGATTGGGCAGGTGACAGCACTAGTCGCAAGTTCTCCAGTGGATACGTGTTCATGATGTGCGGTGCTCCGGTTTGGTGGAGCTTGCCCCAGCAGGAAGTAGTTGCACTTTCCAGTGCTGAAGCTGAGTATGTGAGTCTGTGCTCTGGGACCAAGGAGGTGATCTGCCTTAGGCGACTGTGAAATGGCATCGGCAACGCAAGCGGTATGGATGTGGGCAAGTCCGTGAAGATCTTGGTTGAACCCACTACTGTGTATGTGGACAACCAGGGTTGCATTGACCTCGCTCGTAATGGAGTTGTGAACAAGCGAACCAAACATATTGATATTCACTTTCACTTCACCAGAGAGTCTTTGCAGGACACGTCCATTGAGTTGCAGTACTGCCCGACTGAGCGTATGGTTGCTGACATGCTGACAAAAGCACTTGGTCGCGTGAAGCTGGAGAAGTTCTGAGGTGAGATTGGCCTGATGCCCCTAGACGTTTGAAGTCAGTGACAGAGGGGGGGTGCTGGATGAAATGCCTGTGCTGTCACGGACAACCAAATGTTCCTGGGGACCATGGGCTGTGTTGGAAAGTGACTCCGTGTAGTACACGTGTGCAGGTGTGCTACTGGGCACGTTGTTCACTACCATATCGTTTCCAGATGTACACATTGCAAACTCAGCTTCATGTACACCAGATATGGTTTCATGTAAAGTGCCTCGTCATGGGAATTATACACACACATTGCTGTATGGACACGAGTGGCGGCGGAATACAGAGAGTGTAAGGTGGTTGAGTGAATTTGTGCATTGTCATGGTCCCGTGAGTGTACGGAACTGTCATGCCTTTTTGTGCCTTGCTGTTGTAAGCATTATTGAATTGTGGCCAGTACATTTATGTCATGTTACAACATGATTGGTAGTATTGAGTGTCCCGCATTTGTAGTGTAATTACTGATGTAACCTAATAGGTGCGATTGAGCCACTATATAAGTCACGGTCGAGGCACGTCCAAGTAAATCCAAGCCAGAGCTGGCGAACATTCTTAATATCCCTCCAACTTTCCCTTTCCCCTCTGACCTCCAATAGTCGTGGCGTACTGCGCTTGGTTGGTGTTGATCTGTGTGAAAACCTGACTTAGGGTCGGACTGTCGCGAACGATACCCATAACGAGCTTTTGATCCGGGGACCCAGGTCTTCCGCGAAAGCGACGTGGCACAGGCTTACCTACGGTGAAGCCGCGAGTTACCTTTATTGGTTCTCGTCTGCGGCGTACCTTGGGGTCAAAGTAACTTCAGTTTGAGGTTGCGCAAGTTCTTGCAAGAGACCAGAGAGAGCTAACTTGGTGGAGACATATCTTTGGTCATTAACCATCCTCTGGAAGTCTCGTTAAGAACGAGGCACCTTCTCCTTGAGCGTAGGAGGAGGCAGACAGAAGAAAGCGCTTTCTACCCGGAAGAGCTCGGGGGGTCAGAGGTCTGACCTCCGTCGGTGTTTTCGGAATGCTAGTTTGACAATCAAAAGAGAAAGAATTAAAATGGACGGATATCGACTCTTAAAACCCACTTTTGAATGAATCAATTTCCATTAAAATATTTTCACACATTCAACAC
>JAHNZQ020003150.1:813155-840763 GCA_019155205.2 Gracilaria vermiculophylla
GTCCATGCCACAACTCATATAAGGTCACAGTACTGGGCAATGCCTTACACGTCACTTGGTTGCGCACGTACACCGCAACATTCAGTGCTTCTGCCCAGAAGCTTTTGGGCAGTTTCTTGTAACAGAGCATTGACCAGACCAAATCCATGATTGTGCGGTTGAACCTTTGGGCGAGCCCATTCCGTTGCAGATTGTAAGGCACAGTTTGCTGAGGTTCAATACCGTGTGACTCAAGTTCTTCGACAAATTTGTTTGAGATGTACTCACCACCATTGTCCGTTCGTAGTGCGCGAAGTACGCACTCATTGGCAGTAATGGTTTTAACTTGAGTACCTATTTGATTTTGAACAAACTTGAGCCATTTCACGAACATCTGGAACGCCTCACTCTTGGTCTTGAGCATAAACAGGAAGCGCAACCGGCTGTAATCGTCGATGAATGTGACAAAGTAGCGCGAGCCTCCCAAGGAACCCACCTCCACTGGACCATAAATGTCCGAGTGAACAAGGTCCAACAGCTTGGTTGCGCGCTCTCCCCCTTGCTTGCGAGTCGCCGCGCGGGTAGACTTGCCTACATCACAAGTGTCACATACATCCAGATTCTGTGCCACATCCACATTAAGCCCTGACACAACGCCATCGCGAGCAATTTGCATGATGCCACCAATATTCACGTGCGCCATACGAGCATGCCAGATCGACAGGTCGGATACAAGTGCGCTGTCCGGATCAGAAAGTTGTGAAACTGCAGTACAGAGGTGGTGAAGGCCTTTGACACGGCATCCTTGTGCAAGCAGAGCAGAGCCCTTGTACACACACACCTTGTGCTTGTCGAACACAACAGTAGCATCCAAGTCACAAATTGCAGATACCTTTAGCAGGCGGTAACGCACACTTGGCACGTGTACTACTTTGCTCAACTTGGACTTGCGCCTTGAACCGTCAACACTCACATCCAGCTCAACACAGCCTTCGCCACGCGACTCTAATTTGGAAGAATTGCCGATACTCACACCAGAAGCTGCCTTGCTCTCGAATGATTGGAACATGGAGTCGTCATAGGTCATGTGTGCGGTAGCACCGGAGTTAACAATCCAGTCACTGTTAGTGGCCTTGGCGGCTCCACGAGCAATGAGGCAAACGTAGTCAGAATCACTGCCACCCGTACCTTGCTCTTCGCATTGAGCATTGTGTACGCTTGCATGAACAACAGCATCCTGATCTTTGTTAGCCTCATCACGTTGCTTTTTGAAACAGTTTCTCTGGATATGACCCTTGATGCCACAGTAGTGACACACAACGCCCTTCTTTCGTGACTGTCGGTCGACCAACGCTGCTTCACTTCCGGACTCCTCCTTGGCACGATCGTTCATTCGCTGCTCTTCTTGCAGCAGACGACTCTTCACAAACTCTAAAGTGAGTTGGCGATCGCCAATTATGGTATCAATGGCCACAATGAGGTGCTCAAATCTATCCGAAAATCCACACACGATGGCCATAGCGATGTCCTCCTCCTCAACAGCAACGCCCATACACTTGAGGCCCGATGCCAGATGACGTACATAGTTGATGAACTGTAACATTTTCTCATCATCACGCATCTTGGCAGAGCAGAAGGACCGTCGGGGGTTGATTTTGTTGAGCAAAGTTTTGCGTTGGAACACATCACAGATGGCTTCCCACATGTTCGCGGCGGTTTCGGTGTCCCTTACATGGTCCAAATGCTCATTACTGAGAGTCAGGCAGATGATTGCTCTGGCTTTGGCATCTTTCTTCTTCCAAGTAGACAGCTCATTTTCGTCGGTGGGTCGTACAGAGTCGCGTTGATCATCGAGGTCTATGAGCGCAAGTAGTAGCTCAATCTTTTGCTTCCATACATGGAAGTTGTCCTCACCCAACTTTTCAATTTTGACCCCACTGAACGAGTCCATGTTCTGCAGAGTGTACCGATATGCCGAAAAAGATGGCTTCAAATCTACAAAAAACAAACAACAAACAAGAAAATGCAAACAACAAACAACAAAAATAACAAATGAGATAAATAGCCGGATGGCACAGGCAGGATCACCAGCAGCAATCCGCGCACCGTAGGGCTCGGACCTCTGACCCCCGGAGCTCTTTCGGGTAGAAAGCACTTTCTTCTGGCGGCCTCCTCCTACGCTCAAAAAGAAGGTGCGTCGCTCTTTACGAGACTTCCAGATGATGGTTAACGGCCAAAGATATGCCTTCACCAAGTTAGCACTCTCTGGTCCCTTGCACGAACTTGCGCAACGTCAAACTGAAGTTACTTTGACCCCAAGATACAGACTGTTTCAAAAACATACGACATGCTGTGAAATCTCAAAAAAACGAACAAATGTATACTGTACGCCTACAAAAATAGGTTTCAGAAAAAAGTAAAGACAAAAAAACGTTTCAAAAACATATGATCATCAATAACAAATCTTTTCTGCGCGACGTTCAATAGTTTATTTTGCATCCTTTTTGCTGTATAACGCTAATGCAGCGTTTCGGCATCGAATTGATGTACTTTTCCACAATTGGAACTGTTATAAATTTCCAGCATTTTTTAATACAGTTTTTGAGTTCAAAAACTGTCTGAAATTGCCTTCCATGCGCATAAACCATCCTCGCCAGCAGTCCCCAAACATTTTCAATTGGGTTCAAATCTGGTGAGCGCGCCGGCCACTCTAAAACAGATACTTCAGACTCCTGTAGCCAATTTTTGATTAAAGATGCAGTGTGTACAGGCGCATTGTCCTGTTAAAAAATGAAATTTTCTTCATGGAAACATAAACCGAAAGGTAGCAAATAGTTGTATAGAACTTCTTGATATTTTTCTGCATTCATGTTTGTTTCAATAAATGCAATTTCCGTTAGACCTCTTTTAGAAATGCCCGCCCAGACCATTACAGAGCCTCCACCAGAGTGCCTGGTATGAAATTCATGACGTTCCTTACGAAGATCGTGCCAATAAAATTTGTGGCAATCTGGTCCGTCCAAGTTGAACTTTTTTTCATCAGTAAAAATAACATTTTCCCATTCTTTTTTCCAGTAGGCTCCTCCAGCACACCAGTCAATTCGCTTTTGCATGTGATAGTCTTGGAGAAAGAAAGTTTTCTTCATTTTTTTATATTTAAATAAATTTGTGCTGTTCATCTGCCTCCATATAGTGGATTTAGAAACGTTGAGATTGAGATTAATTCCAATTTTTTTGCACAATACTTTTCCTTTACACAACTCCCTTTTAATTCCTCTTTTTTCTGCTGGGCTGAGCTTCTTCGGGCGTCCCGGAGATCGTTTTAAGCCATATAAAGTCGGGTTTTTTAGAAAAGTAGCAATTGTGACCCTAAAACGCTTTAATTTTTTAGCGATAGCACTGTTAGATTGCTTCTCGGCGTTCAATTTGACGATCAGAAGCTGTTCTTGCTTGGTAAGTGGCGGGCCTCAAGCCATTTTTACTAGAAAGAAGAAGGTGTACATATCTTTTTGAAACGATTCTACATAGACTATGTGCAAAATCTAGCCTACAGTACAGTTTTGGCGCACTTTTGAGGGGTAATATGTTTTTGAAACGCACTGTACGCTGCAGACGAGCACTAATAAAGGTAACTCGCGGCTTCACCGGAGGTAAGCCTGTGCCACGTCGCCTCCCCGAAAGTGTAGTACAGTGGCTTTCACAGGAATAAGGTGGTTTGGCCTTAAGGTATAGTATTCTTAAGGAGGGCTCGTTTTTTATTAGCTGGGCCACGTGGTGCATAGTCCTGCCCGCGTGCGCTACAGTATCCTTGAGGCACGGTAGAATTATTATCTATTATAGATGATTTATGCAGGTAATTAGTATAGTAGCGAGACCTGCTGAGGCGGGCTCCGGGCTTGATACTTAATTTACCGGTTGAGCTCCACCTCTGGGGAAGTAAAGACAAGCACCCTTGAGTCTTCTTCTACTTTTCCGGTTGTAGTCTCTTGTCGATCTACGCAGGTTTCTAAGCCGCTGATCCCCAGGTCGCATCATAGCAGCGCCTGTAAAAGCATTGTCCGCCCAGTGAACCTTCCCCTCCGCTTGGTGTTTGCGGATCCCCTTTCAGAATTCCCCCGGCTCGTGACAGCGGATACCGGAGACCACCTATAGGAATATGAGCCTTTAGAGTCACCAAAAACTCTTAACGGACGTTGTGCTTTACTACCTCGAGAGGAGGGCTGACAGTACCACAACTGGTCTCCCGACTTAGAAGGTCACATTTCCAAAAGTATTCGCATAAATCGCAACAGAACCATGTTTATAGTTTGCAACGACCGACCCCCAACTGTGGAATTCTTCCTTAAGGTGATTCGGAAGTGGAAGCAAATCACCCCCGACCTACCTCTCTATGAACCCTTCATGGAAACTCCCCTACAGGATCCTGAAGCAACTGACTCCGTTGGTAGGCGGAGCACGCGTAGCGCTCTCCAGGAGATGGCCGCCACAGTGGAGGAACCTGAAAGTCTCCTTCGAAATCCTGGCTCCTCTGTGGAGCGTTTAAGGAATCTCCTTAGGAGAATCCATGATCGGAGGCAGGCGAACCCCTCCGCGACACCTCTCGCAAACGCCGACGTGAAGGTTGAAGAACCGCACACAGCATTGCAGCCGCCACCTCAGGAGCTGCAGAGACGAGAACACCCGGAGGCTAACTCCCTCCTGGAGTCCCTGGCCCCGTGCATTACGGATTGGCTCTCGCAAGAGCTGGTCAAAAGAATACCTGCAGGTGTTGAAGCCCATTTTGGAGCGCGCCGCCCTACCCTTGTGGAGGAAATCGCAACGGAGAGCGCTCACCGTGCTGTGGATGCTTTGCTGGATTCTGATCCCTTCATTGAGGATCTCAGATGTTATCCGTGCGGAGGTTCGCTCCCAAACCGCGCAGCTGCTCCTTGCAGCAGCGTTTCAAAGTTATTCATCCGTACAGGAGAGGTTCCCTCCATCAACATCTATGGTGACCCCGTGCAGAGAAAGAAAGGATACTGCCACCCCCTACGCCAGGGGAGGAAAGCATACTGCCGTAGGGAAACGGGACCACCTCAGGAATCTTGCTATGCACCGTCTGGACCTGATGCTCTACGGAGGAGGACAGGATACCGGTCGCAAAGAAGTTTACCTAAAGAGAGAAGGACAGGATACTCCTCGGGTGGATCGCGATAACGGGGATATCGTCAGCAACTCAGACCACCTTAAGGAAAGAAGAAGAAAGAAACGGAGGGAGAAAAAAAGAAAGCGGGACACCGATTCGGAGAGAAGCTCGGACTCTGAAACCGTAAACAGCTCCAGCTCGGAGGACAGTATACCTCCCAAGGAGAAGAGCAGAAGGGTCAGGAGGGTCGTCCCGCTTAATGACCTCTTCCCCAAAGTGGTGGACTATGACACCTACAGGTTGAATGATCGCTCCACACTTTACGACGCGTCGGTCGCTAAGCGACTCACGAAGATGCAGCGCCGTATGGATATTCAAATGAAGAAGCACTTTTTTCCAGGCGAAGACCCCATCTCGGTGTTGAATTTTCTTACGCGCTCCCGTTCGGCGTGTAACACCAATGGTGTCCTTGAAGGCGCCGCCGTATGTTACCTTTAATTCTACCTTACAGGCCAAGCGCACTCGCTGGTGCAGCCACGCCTCATGGGGGAGAGCACCACTGGGGATGATCCTGGAACGGAGATCTTGACAAGTTACCCGGAGATAGTCAATTTTCTCCTTAAAAGGTACGCCACGGACGAATTGATAGCCAACGCTGATGCTGAGGTCACCTCCAATAGGCAGAACACCGGAATAATCGAGACGGAGTTCTCACAGAAGCTGTGGACGAAGGCTCTGCGGTGTAGAAATGTAAACTCCGAACGGCGGTTGAAGTCGTTTTTTGTCGAAAAACGCCTTCCCTCGATACGCGCGAGAGTGCGTAATCACCTGACAACGCACCCAAAGACCACCTATACGGAGTTAGCATGTTTCGCGGAGTCCAACAGGGATACCCACCATGCTGCTCGCCGCAGTCGTGCTCCACTTTCAGACAAACTGGCCGCCTCAAGGACCCGTCGGGCATCCGCCCTGACGTTTAACTCCAGCACCTTGGAGGAATTCGACGAGCTCACGCTGGTAGGAGAGCAAGAGGCCCTTGCCCTTACATACAACTCCTCTCAGAGAGCACCGTCTAGGACGAGGACACCCTCGTCTTCTACTTCGTACGCCTCTACAGGATCTTACAAGAGTGTCCGATTGGAGAACCCTCGAGGCTACCCACCACTTTGCAGGATTTGATTGTCACGAGAGCTCGCGACTCTCACTCCGGCAATAAGGGCCGCCATCCGGCAGGAACGGGAGACAAACTTCCAGGACCTGAAAGACACAGCAACAGAGAGCAGAAGTTATCGAACTGCGTAACGCGACATCCGCTACCCTCAAGAAAACTACTGTTACCGTGCTGCACCGGGAGCTCAGCCTGTCCCACTGTCACTGGCACCCGCAACGAAGGTGCCAGTGTTCCAGCCGGTTGCACCTCAAGGGAACACGTCGCATCGCGATGCACAACTGCAGAAGCCGTCCTCGCCTAGAACCCAGCCCCTCTCAAACCAGGAGAACCCTCAGAGCCACGCTCCGCGTGCCTCTTTAACATCGAGCCTCACCTCCACGGAGGTCGCCTTTAGGAAAGCGGGAGAGGCCGTCTGCTCCGTCGACGAAGAATCGGCGGGCACTACAATCCCGTTGGACCTCTTCGACACCTTTGAGGATTCTGTGTGCACGCTCCACCGTGAGAATTACAGGGTATTCGCCTCTATAGGATATTCTCCGCTCGCCTCCACCACAGTGCGCGCTATCCTCGATACCGGAGCTGGCCCCC
The DNA here is from genome assembly GCA_019155205.2 of Gracilaria vermiculophylla. Taxonomy (NCBI): domain Eukaryota; phylum Rhodophyta; class Florideophyceae; order Gracilariales; family Gracilariaceae; genus Gracilaria; species Gracilaria vermiculophylla. The sequence goes on from JAHNZQ020003150.1 coordinate 820,019, forward strand.
ATCTGGTGCACGCCAACGTGCTCCCGCAGTCTGCTCTCGGCTCCTTAAGGACTGGCAAACTCCCGACGGTACGCGATGCGTCGCGACGAGCATTGACCATTCTTGGCGAAATCCCCTTGTACCTCCGGTTGGGCTCCTTACAGGTGAAAGTGCGGATCCTCGTGGCGACCAACTTGGCCGCGCAATGCATATTGGGCACTTCCTTTGTGGATCGATATGTACGTGCAATCTACCCTCGCCCGCGGAAGGTGACGTTTCACGACGCCGCTCCCGTAGGTATCGTGTCCGCATCTCCAGGATCGGACGGCAACGAGCGTCACGTGGGTAATCTTTCAAAAGAGACGCAGTCGAATAAGCTCCGAGTGGTGGAGAGCATCAAAATACCCGCGAGGAGTCAGGCAGAAGTCTGGTCGCGGACCTCTGCATCTGGCCTTTCATTCCTACAGGAGAGTCTACACCTGACGACAAAGCAGCATTGCATGATGGCAAAAAGTGTTATGGAAGTAATACCGAATCTTCCGTTCAGGGTCATGCTCGCTAACCTCAAGGAGTCGCCGTTACGGCTCCAGAAAGGAATTGTCGTCGGACTGGCCCAACCCACCCCTGCAGGACTGGCTCACCTTCCTCGATCGAAAGACCTTGCGGACCGCAATGCTATCGCCACCATGGAGGCTGAAGCGACTTCAACGGCTCCAGAGGAAGAGAGTCCTGCCACCTGGCAGGAGAAGCTCCAAATTGGCTATGAATTCGAAGGGTATCGCCATAGGATAGTGGAGATGCTAACCACCATTGAGGACATGTGGTCTGGTCGCCTTGGTCAGTTCAGCCTGGCCAAGCACAGGATCCAGCTCACACCGGACGCTAAGCCGGTACATCAACTCCCGTGGAGGGCCGGACCCCACGCGCACGACTTTGAACGCGATGAGGCCCACCGGATGCTGGAGAAGGGCGTGATAGAGCCTTCCAATTCCGAATGGGCCTCCCCGGTGGTGGTTTTCAAAAAGAAAGATGGCTCCCTTAGGTTTTGTATGGACTACGGGCGCCTCACCGAGGTGACAGTACGGGACTCGTACCCGATACCCCGTATGGATGAATGTATCGCCTCCTTAGGCCATGCGTCCGTTTTCTCCACGCTGGATGCCAACAGCGGCTACTGGCAGATTGAGTTGGACGACTCCGATAAGGATAAGACAACGTTCACCTCGCACTGTGGGATATTCAGATTCCTAAGCATACCATTTGGATTGAAGAATGCACCCGCTACGTTCCAACGAGCGGTGGACATTATCCTGCCAAAGGTGAAGTGGCAGTACGCCTTGGTGTATATTGATGACGTCATCATATACTCCCGCAGCGTGGATTAGCACTTCATTCATGTGAAACATGTGCTCCAACTCCTAAAGGATGCTGGACTCACCTTGAAGCTGGAGAAATGTTTCTTTTTCGAGTCGTCAGTGGACTACCTGGGGCACATTGAGCTTTCCGGCCGCCTACAGGTTTCCAGGAAAACGTAGGACGCAATCAAGGAAGCTTGCCCTCCCACAAACCAGAGGGAGCTCCGCTTCTTCCTTGGGTTGTGCATTGTCTTCCGGAGATTTGTACCGAATTTTCCCCGTATAGTGGCGCCGTCAAATCGCCTCTTGGAGAAGGACAAGCCGGCGCAATTGGCTATCCTGACGGATGAGGAGTTTGAAGCTTTTGCCACCTTGAAGTGGAGACTGATAGAACCACCAATCTTGGAACTTCCGAAGCGACACGGCCGAATGGTGCTGGACACTGACGCCTGTGAATACCAGGTTGGATGTGCCCTCCTCCAGAAGCAACCGAAAGGTGGACTTCAACCCATCGGGCATTGGAGTCGCAGCCTCACCCTTACGGAACGGAATTATTCCACTTCGGAGCCAAGCGTCTCGCCATCGTGTGGGCGGTTTTGCTTTTACACCCATACCTGGAAGGCGCGCGCTTCACCTTGAGGACGGACCACGCACCACTAAAGTGGATACTGTCCTTGACGGATGCCTCCGGTCGCCTTGAGAGGTGGAGGTTACGCCTCCTGGAGTTCACGCTTGACATCGTCCACCGCCCTGGCATTAAACACCAGGAAACGGACGCGCTCTCACGGATCTCTAGCATGGGGAAAGATAAAACACCTTTGAAGGACACCACCCCGTGTCTGGTCATCCAGGACGCCGACGGGAAAAAAAGATCCGATGGAGAATGTTTGGAATGCTGTGAACCTGGAGGAAAGTACAGTGGACTCTCTGAGGTGATGGCTCCTGATGAGGAGGAAAACGAAGTCCTCCCCATTACTGTAGTGGATTTCCTAAAGGAGCAGACTACGGATGCGTACTGCAAGGAGTGCCTCGCCACTGTAGGGAGTTTGACATCGTCATTCGACCTCGACCGAGACGGCGTGCTTGTACGCCGCGCTCCCCTGGATGGAGCCCTCCAAAAGGTGGTCCCGACGAAGCTACAGGCGAGAGTGCTGTATCTCTTGCACTATCCTCGCCTCGCCGGGCATCCCGGTGGATCTCGGATGTATTTCATCATGCGGAGGGAGTTCTATTGGCCAAACATGGCTAACGACGCCTTCCAAACGGTGGCGGATCGCTATTCCTGCGCCGCCACTAGGGAGAGTGTACGGAAACAACTGACGCCGCTCACGCTGCTCCAACCTTCAGAACCGTTTGCGTTTGTGGCCATGGACATCTTGGGCCCTCTACCCAAGAGAGAGCGAGGGCACCGATTTATCCTCGTGATCACGGATCGCTTTTCCAAGATCACGCGTGCCATCCCCCGCCGGAGCACTACTGCCGCAGTGATTGGCGACCCCTTTCTGGAGCATTGGGTTTATCCCTACGGGATACCATTGTACCTCCTTACGGACAATGGACCCAAGTTTGCGGCGAAACTCTTTAGCGCCGTTTCCGGAATGTTGGGGATGAAACAGTTGTTTACAACTGCCTATCACCCCCAGACAAACGGACAGGCGGAAAGGTTCAAGAAGAACATCGCCTCGAGGCTATAGCACTACGTCGCGGACCACCAGAAGGATTGGGACGCATATGTGGGACCCCTCACGTATGCATAAAACCTACAGGTGCACCGCTCCACGGGGCCTGCTCCTTTCAATCTGGTGCTCTCCCGCATCCCGCCAAGTGCCGTCATCGTGGCATGCGCCAAGGCGCCCCCGGCGGATGGGCCACAGACGCTGACAGCGGTGCAAGCCAAACGCTCCATCCTAAGGCGATATGAGAACCCACTCTCCCTCGCGAAGGAGAGACTCAACGCCTCGCAGAGGAGATATAAACAGCACTTCGACCGAAAGGTTATGGAAGGCACTAACCTGAATGAAGGCGACGAAGTTTTCCTCGACAGAACAGTGGACAACTCCGATAAACCGCAGGACGTCACGTGCATGTTAGCGCTCACCACCTCAGGGCCCTTCAAAGTCCTTGCCACGTTTAGAGATACTGTCGCCTTTGAGGTGAACGGGATCAGAGATATCGTCTCCCGTGATAGGGTGACGAAAGTCCCAACGCCCAGACTTGCAGGAATGCCCACCACCCCACCTCAGGTACAACGCGCGAAAATTTCTCATTCAACCACCTCAGGCGCGACAACACCGCGGGATACTGGGAACCACATCACCGCTCTCGGTGAACAAATCCTGGAGGCTCCCGAGACCATCCTGACCCCTGAAGGCGGCATCCTCTACGCGGTGGACCATATACTCTCCCATCGACAGACCCCTGCAGGAGTATTTTACCGCGTCGGCTGGTATGGATACACCTCGAGGGACGACATGGAAAAACCTCCGGAAAATATTCCGGGGAGCTTTCTTAGGCGATACCACGCCAATCTCGTGCGGAAACGCCTCTCTACATAGGCGCTTCTGTTTAGGAAAGGGGGCGGGTGCCCCCGACTGGAGTGTTTTCCGCCTCCGCAGTCTGTCCCCTACCTGGATTTCTCTTTCTCGCCTCCAGGATGCTGTGCTCGCTTTGGTGCGTGCTCCCACGGCGGCACCTCGTGTCGCTGAGCTCGCGGGCACGGCCTATGAATGTTTGAACTACTGTTTGTGGAGCTTCTGCTCCATCCGAGGGGTCTTTTATTGGTCAGGGTCTTATCACCTACAGGTCACTTAATCGCATTGAATACTCCGCTTCGAGGCGCGCTTTCGCTGTGAGCACTTGGCCATCAAAGAACTCCGACAGGTTTTTCTTGAGGGCCGCCATCGCGGCTCGGTCTGTCCGGATCTTGTGGAGCTCTAAGACCCAAGCACACACCTCGCGCAGAGCCTTCACAGCAGAAGCCGGAGCAGGACGGCCTGTCACCAGGCACGCCTGCCCCAACTCCTGGTGGGTAGCCTCTAGAGTCCCGGAGGAAACTCCTCCTGGCGGTGCACCCGATGCGGCCACCTCCATTGACGGCGCAACAACCGCCACGGAGGGAGCTGCAGACGGCGAACCAGCTGAGACAGGAACTCCCCGACGGGATTCCGTGGGTTCTGCAGCGGAGGACGGCAATGCCAAGGGCGGAGTCGGTGACGCCGGAAGTGACGGCGGTGAGGGAACTGGAACGCTCCGCAGGCGAGGCTGGGCAATCGGCGCAGGGACGCTCCGCAATCGGGGTTGCACCACTGGGGCAGAAGGCGCTGGGACGGGAGCAATCTCGTCCTAGTCTATTGGGGACACAGCGGCCACCACTGCGGGAGCACTCGGCATTGCGGCGGGCCGAGGAGTTATCAACTCAGAAGATGGGCTCATATCCTGGGACGGAGCCGGTAACCGACGGGGCGCATCAAACGCCTGACTCTCCATCAAGGGGTCGTAGTCGGGCACTCGAAGCCGTGGCACCTGAAAAACTCGAGATGGCGCCAGACGGGGAAAGGCGGGGTTATGCATGCCCGTCATCGTCTGCATTCGGACTTCTCACAATGGGGTGAAACTTGACCACGCCGTAGTCGTACCAGAAGAAACCCGGTGTCACTCCACGCCACCTGAAGGTTGTAATCCAACAGTGTCTCCGCTTCAGACTCGCCCCATGCGGTGCCCTTCACCAGGTTCTGGACACCAAAAGAGCGTAGGACCCGTATGATGGACACCAACAAGGGGAGCAAACGCCAGGCTGTCGGCTAATATGACGAGTCCCAGTAGAGACGGCCGTCGCGGCATCGGGTATAGGAAGTTACGTCTTCGTCCGCCGCTTGGAGGTAAGTCATCAGGTTGCCGACCGCAAACTCCGTCGAGGCGACCAGCATGACGAACCACCCTAGGGAGTCATGTGGATCGAAGAGCTCAGAGGTATGATACGCGAAGGTTATGGGCGTCGCCACGCAGAGATGCGGGGAACCCCAGTGGTCCCTCCATGAGTGGTTCACCTTAAGGTAGTACTTTGGACGTTGCCCGGAGGGCATATCATGGAATTTTGTGTTATGCCATCCGTAGAAGTACCCGAATACGGTGCATACGTGAGTTTCGTCCGCGAAATGCGTCCCCCATCGATTCCGATTGAGCCAGTATAGGCGGTCATATGGGGGATCGAAGGGGAACACCGCAGGGGTGGAGCGTCCATCGGCGGTGCTTCCATTTTGCCCCGCTCGCTGATGCGAGCTCTCCTTGTGGACCAGGACCTGGAGTCGCGCGTGGATCTCTCGTTCTTCCGCGCACCTCAGGTAGGGAGTGTCGCAATTTCGGACCGCTGTTGGAGCATTGTCACCATGTACCTGAGTATGAAGCCAATGGACGCGATATGCGGTGACGCGGTTCCGCTTCTGGTCATTCCACGCAACCTCTGGGACGGCGCGAAACCGCATTGCCTGCAGGTACGGCCCGAAATGGTGAATTTAGTCCTCCCCGGGACACGGGAGACTCACGCGCCTATCGTGGAACGGGACAAACGCCCGCAAGGCCCGGTGATCAAAGTGTTCTCCTGGACGCAACGGTGCTCCGGTCGAGGTGTGATTCACCTCAGAATTGAAAGGGGACGTCGGCGCCGGAAAAGGAGAGGAAATTCCGAAGGCGTACGAAGCAGGGTGGATGGCGACCGAACGCGTGTTTGCACCTGAGGAGAGAAACCTGATACCACTCGGGGATCGATTCGAAGTTATATGCACCACCGCAGAGGGAGCTATGTCAAGCCGCCACCGTGGAATCCAACGCGAAGCCGGGCGACAGGCATCAGGCGAGTTATGGAGCACCATCGCGGGGCGCGCGCTCATATCCAACGGAGAACGACGGAGGTGCGGACGACAGACGTATGAGTCCGGCACCTTCACGGAGGTCAGATGTGCAGACGCAAAGAAGCGGGTGTTGCCAAAAGGAGTAATCTCGAAGGAGTCGGAGCGGCTAGCGCCCCCAGAGGGTTGGTACCCTCGCGTGACTGACCGACGCTCCGTCCACAAAAGTGCGTGCTTGCACAGCACGCGGTACGCCGGAAGACGCAGACGTTCGCATTGCCGACTGGCGCAGCAGCACCGACAGGAGACACCAAGAAGGAGCGGATGCAGCCGGCTGAAAGAGGAGCGAACCCACGAACGCCGCAAGGAGTAAAACGCGAGCCGGCGGCAACACGCCGCGCAGGAGTGTGGAGAAAAGAAGGAAGGCCTGAAGGAGAGAAAGGGCAAACCGCCGGAGGCCGCACGCACCGCAACACCGATAGGAGCCACCCCACGGATCAAGAAAGTAGAAGATGCACCTCGACGACCTGGTGCAATTTAGGAAAGGAGGTATGTAGTGCAGTGGCTCCTACAAAAATAAGGTGGTTTGGCCTTAAGGTAAAATATTCGTAAGCAGGGCTCGTATTTTATCAGCTGGGCCACGTGGTGCATAATCTCGCCCGCGTGCGCCACAGAATCCTTGAAGCACGGTAGAAGTACTATTTTTTTTAAATAATTTATGCAGGTATTTAGTACAGTAGCGAGACCTGCTGAGGCGGGCTCCGGGCTTGATACTTGATTTGCAGGTTGTGCGCCACCTCTGGGGAAGTAAAGACAAGCACCCTTGAGTCTTCTTCTACTTTTCCGGTTGGAGTCTCTTGTCGGTCTACGCAGGTTTCTATGCCGCCGATCCCCAGGTCGCATCATAGCAGCGCATGTAAAAAAATTGTCCGCCCAATGAACCTTCCCCTCCGCTTGGTGTTTGTGGATCCCCTTTCAGAATTCCCCCGGCTCGCGATAGCGGATACCGGAGACCCCGTTTAGGAATACGAGCCTTTGGAGTCACCAAAAACTCCTACCGGACGCTGTGCTTTACTACCTCGAGAAAAGAGCTGACAGTACCACACGAAAACATGGGTCCTCGGATCAAAAGCTCGTTATCGGTATCGTTTGTAACAGTCCAGGCACCCGACGCAAAGTCAGGTTCACACACAGATCAACACCAACCAAGTGCAGTACGCCACGACACCCCGTTCACAGGTGATCCCGCGGTACTCACCTAGTCTTCCGACGAACACCGTTATCCACCCTACAAAAGTAGAACCGGTGGGGAGCCCGCTTGACAGAAATACCTGCTTCGGATCAAGTCGCTAGGCTAACGTCCCCGCAGCACCAGGAATCACCCAAAGTACCACGGATCAACCACTCGTTGCAATGGTCACCAAGTGATGACATAAAAACAGACAAACTGGGATTCACGAATCCCAGATTTCACACAAACTGCTGGGCAGAAAACGATAGTGCCCAGACTTCAACGAAAAAAACGGTCCTCAACCTCTCGGATAAGAACCCGCAAACACGACGCGGGGATCCCAACAAAAAGAACAGAGGGAGACCAAACGAAAGGAGTAGCGATCGACAAGCACGGGCGACAACAATAACCCGAACACGATTACACGGCAGAACCAACGTCGATCCACTACCAACACAACGCCCTCAGGGAGGAACACGAGACTGAAAGAAAAATAGCAACACCGACCAACGATACGGTCAACGCACCTGACGCAACGGGACGACGGAGAGAACGAAGGAGCAAAGCGGGTGAATGGCGGTGAGGGAGAATTGCGATATACAAGGGATAGCGGCAGAGGTCAGCGGGGCTGGGCCCATAACCTATTGGAGGTCAAAAGGGCCTGGAAAGGTTGGGGGATGTTTAAAATGTTCGCCCGCTCTTGCTTAGATTTGTTTGGAGGTGCGTCGACCACGACTTATATAGTGGCTCACTAGCACCGACTAGGTTGCATCAGAAATTACATTACAAAGGCGAGACACACAATAATACCAATCATATTGTATCATGACATAAATGTACGAGCCACAGTTCAACAATGCTTACAACAGCAAGGCACAACCAGGCATGACAGTTCCGTACACTCACAAGACCATGACAGTGCAAAAATCCACTTAACCACCTTACACTATCTGTATTCCGCCACCACTCGTGTCCATACAGCAATGTATGCCGATAATTATCATGACGAGGCAAATTACACCAAACCGTATATGGTGTACATCAAGCTGAGTTTGTAATGTGTACACCTGAAAACCATGTGGTAGGTGTTGATGTTCAGACATGAGCGAGTGCCTGTCAGTCGCTCAAGTTGGTCTTGGAACCAAGGATGCAGGGGACAATGGGCACGTTTGGGGACTCTATTCGCAAAAACGCATATGCGCCTCTGCTCGGACCCAACGTGAAACGGAGATATGATTGGCTACTGCAAGTGACCTTGTGCAACGTTGTTTCTACAAGTGTTTTGGATTGTAGGGAGCATTAGAGAGGAACAACCCAAGTGGCGCACTGTGAGTGGATAGGGTCTGGAGTAGTTGACTGACTATGCAGGTAGAGAGGATGCGCGTTTCTAGCCTGGAATGGCCGGTTTGGGTGCAATGTGCGATTGTGGGCTGCGCAGGGTGATCGGAGTGCTGGCACGGAAATTGTTGATTTTTTAGAGCTGCTTCTGGATCACGGAAGTGGCAATGGATTGGGTATGTTGATTGCGTTGGTTGTTGATTGCGTTGGTTGTTGATTGATTTAGTTATTTGAAATTGTAGTACTGTAGTTTGCGCGCGCTTTTCGTGTACAGCTGAACACACAAAGAACGTGGCACAGTATGGCGCATCCAACGTCGTCACTTGCTGTGACGACGGCAAAGCGCGCGCGGTGGGTTATTTGTATGTTGCGATCGTCGGCCATTGCGGAAACTGCTCGCCTCAAGGCTGACAACCTTCCTTGTTTTACTTTCTTGTTTTCTCTCTTTTCCTTTGTCAATCCTATTTTCTTCCATACCTGCGTAACTTGCGTTAGTAGGGAAAAACGTGCCGAATAGCACAGCTGTACACGTGAACCAACAACAATCATTTCTTTTCCAAATGCATGTAGCAACAACATACTTCGCGTCTTAGAGACAGCGATTCAGTTTCTCTGACACACGGAGTCAACATCCAACATACCCCATGGTGTCCGGAACATTTGATTTTCAGTGACAGCACAGGCACTTAATCCAACATACCGTAGTCTTGTTCTTTTGGCCTACAGGCTAACAAACTGCGTCGCATACTCCACATCTAGCCCAGCCTTTGTTGATAGATCTTGGCTCTCAAATAACTCTTTCAGGCTGTGCTTGATGGCAGCCATCGAGGCACGGTCCGACTGGGCCTTGTGAAGCTCTAGGACCAAGTCACAAGCCTCGCGCAGGGTCCCCACAGGATGAGTGGGCACATGGCGGCCCGTCACCAGACAGGCCTGCATCAACTTCTGAAAAATAGTACCCAGAGGCCCGGAGGACGAACCGCCAGAGGACGTGCCAGGAGCGGCAACCTCTGCCGATGGAACCACATCAGCCATGGAACAAGTCACGCACGGGGCACCAACAGGGAAGATGGGCTCTCGATCGGATGAAGCAGACACTGCTATAGAGACCGGCAGAGACGAGGGAAGAGAATCAGGCTCTAAAGGTAACCACGGTTCAGGAGCCGGGACGCTCCTAAGGCGAGGCTGACTAGTCGGAGCTGGAACGCTCCTCAAACGGGAATGCACCACTGGGGCCGAAACAGTCGAGACGGAAAAAATCTAGTGCTTTTCTATGGGAATCCCATCGGCCACCGCCGCGGGAGGATCCTGTTCATAGTTCACATTGTGAACTGTACGCCCTGTGTCACAAGAGAGTAAAGCACATATGGGTCATCTGTTTTCCAGCAGGTTATGGGCCCAGCTAAATGCTAGGACCTTGGGTTCAATTCCCAGAAGTAATCTGAGCCTGAGAAATTGTACATGTGTACAGCAGTAGTCAAAAGTGGTTACTGTAAGCGTTAGGTCTCTTTCTGTAAGGAAGTACAGGGGGAGGGAGCGTATTGATAGTTCAAATTGTGAACTGTACGCCCTGTGTCACAAGAGAGTATAGCGCATGTAGGTCATCTGTTTTCCAGCAGATCCGGCATCGATGCTGGAGGCTGCTTCATGACCTCCGGGGGGTGAGCCATGACCTGCGACGGAGCTGGTGACGGAAGTGGGGTGTGGATCGTCAGACTCTCTACCATTGGATTATAACCGAGAGCACGCAGCCGTGGCAGCTAAGGAACCAGAGAAACGTCAAGGCGGGGGAAGGCAGGGTAGGATAACCCGTCATCACCTCCATTGGCGCTCCCCATAATGGGATGAAACTTGTCTTCGCCACAATCATTCCTGAAGAAACTCAGCATATCGTTCCACGCCACATGAAGGTTGTAGTACAGCAGCGTGTACGCCTCCGGTTCGCTCCATGGGGTGCCCTTAGCGAGGTTCTGAATCCCTAAGGAGCGGAGGAACTTGACTATTGGCAACGTCAAAGAGATCAAACGCCCGGTGGTTGGCTGATACGAGGAATCCCAATAAAGGCTACCATCGCGACGCCAAGTGTAGGAATTAACGCTGTCATCTGCTGCCTGGAGATATGCCATCTGGGTGCAGTCCGCATGTTTTGTTGAGGTGACCAGCATGATGACCGTCCTCGGAAGTCCCGTAGATCCAGAACGTCTAAGGTATGGTACGCGAATGTGATAGACGTGGACAATCTGGGATGCGTTGATACCCAGTGGTATCTCCAGCAGTCGTTTGCTTCGAGGTAATACTTCGGACGCTACCCGGAGGACATGTACTAGAACTACATGGTGCGGCAACCAAAGAAGTATCCGAAGGCGTTCCGCACTCGGGTTCATATGCAAGATGCGTCCCCCATCGGTTGCAATTGAACCAATAGAGGCGAACATAAGGGGAATAGAAGGGCAGCACTGCAAGGGAGGAACGTCCATTGGCGATGCTTCCAGGCAACCCTACCCGATGGTGAGTGCTTTGATTATGCATGAGTTGTTGGAATCAAGAATGAATCTTGTGCTCCTCGTCGCATCTGAGGAAGGGAGTGTCGCAGTGTCCCGCAGTGGGTGCAGCATATTCACCGTAAACCGGACTGTGGAGCCAGTGAGCAAGGAAGGCGTCCACCCGGTTTTGCTTCTTGTTGTTTTAATCCACCTCCGGTATGGCGGGGAATCGCATTGCCTGAAGGGTCAAGGAGGAGAATATATTCCTACAAGGAACAAGGGAGACTAAGGCAATTGCCATAGAAGGGCACAAAAACCCGTGTATCACGATGATCGAAGTGCTTTCCTGGGCGGAGCGGCGCACTGGTGGGGTAAAATACTACTCAGGAGCAGACCGCAAAGCAGGAGCTAGGGCCAAAGAAGTCATATAGAAGGTGTAAATAATAAAAAGAACGAAGACCGAGTGTGTTATAGCACAAGAAGAATAAGGCAAAACATTAGCAGTGGAGAGACCCGTCGTTACACACTCGTCGACGCAGAAAACCATGTATCTGGGCCGTCGAGAAAGAAGAGGAGAGGACAAAAAAGAGGATGCAAGGGAGGAAATGAACACCTTAGCGAGGAACAATTTCATACTAAACGGAAAATGACGGCAGGGCTGGAGGGGAAGAGTATGAGTTGAAACGTCTCCAATGTGGATGAACGAGCGGACGTGACGACTCAGGGATTTCCGGAAATGGATTATCGAGCAAGTTGGAGTGCCGTGCGCTGTCGGAGAATCAGTGGCACTGCACGGCAGGGAGAAGCCAGCAAACAGGCCAGACCGGCCCATGCCCTGGCTGTGTACGGCAGGCCATCTAAGCGGTGACATCCGGGTTGTATGAAAGCGGTCACTGCAGAATGGCGCTGTAACATCAGTGGGGTACACCAAGAAGTAACAGAACAAGTTAGGGAAAGAAGGGGTAGCTACCCAAAAACGCCTCATATGAGATACGCGAACCCGCTACAGGTCTGTCGTGCGAAAACGGAAAAGTTCGAGAGAATCCCTGGAGGAGAAGATTTGGTTCATGGCATGGTGGGAGACCGTTATGACGTCGCTGCCGTACGGAGCCGTTCAAGGATCGATGTATGAAAATATGCACCTCGGGAACGTGGTGCAATTCAGTAAATGGGTTGTGTAGTACAGAGGATCCTTAGTTGATATTGTGTTGTGGTTTTACGACGGGTTATTCCAAAGGAGTGTTTGTATTATATTAACTGAGCCATGTGGTGCACTAGTCGGCTCACGTACACAGCACACATGAAGAAATGTTGAATTTAGACGTTTTGTAATTAATTAGTGTTGGTAATTAAACTAGTGCACAATAGTGAGACATACCGAGGCGAGCTCCCGGCACTGAATGTAACTTTTCGGATACACTACACCTCTGGGGGAATTAATGCAATCACCCTTGAGTCTTCTTCTACTTTTTCCGGTTGGAGACTCTTTACTAATGCCTTCAGGTATTTACGATTCTTATGGTGTGGTTTTGAACCCGCCAATTCCCAGGTTGCCACATAACAGCGCCTATAGGAGCATTATCCGCCAGGTGAACTCCCTTCTCCGCTTGGTGCTTGCCGATCCCGTTTCAGGATTCTCCCGGCTAGTAACGGTGATTATTGGAGACCACCTTCAGGAACTGCAGCCTTTGGGGTCACCGAAAAATTCTAACGGACGTTGTACGCTATAACTTCGAAGGAGAACTGAGGATACCACACAGGAAGCAAGGCAAACGAAACCGAATGATAAGGAAAGAAAAGGCGACGTGTATAGAGAGCGCAAGAGTGGCTCTACCTAGAAAAAGAAACCAAAAAGTGCGTAGCATGGTAGTGGCAGCTTTTGGACAGTTATAGGCACAAGATAGCTGGTAGGCTTACAATAACCGACTAATCGTAGCGGGTACCACGCTTGTGGGTCGGAGAAGTTAATTGATATGGTTGATTAATCTGACGATACACAGTAAATACCAAAAGTGTCGAGACGTAGCTAGAAGGTGCTTTATTTTTTATAGTAGTGGAGGAGGTGTTTTTGCAGTTCTGTTAATATCGAGCGGAGCTCAGAATTTTCGCCCACGATCTACATTGCAATAGGGCCAGCAATGGTGGCTCTGGGCTGTTGATAGCTTACAATGTGAACTGTACGCCCTGCGACACAAAAAAGAGTATAGCGCATACAACTCATATATTTTTCTGCCTATTCCAGCTTGGCGGCATCTATAGAACTCTACGCTCAGAGCATCTCCAAAGGCCAAGAAAAAAACAGAATAATATTATTGTGCTGCCCCTTGCTTCTCCAACAGATTTGGGATAGGGAGCAGATTTTTGAACATCAACATATTTTTGAAGCAGATCAAAACGGTTTGCATCAAAACTTGGAACCTGGTTTGACGTCTGATTCTTAATCCGTACCCACAAACTGGGTTTGGAATAGCTTATTTTTTAGCTTCTTGTGCTCTGATTCAAAACAAAGTAAATCAATTTAATCTGAACAAATTGGAGTCTTTGTTTTGTTCCATAACGTTTCCTCAGAAGTCTGAACTTTGTGCGAAATGGACCTTATTGGCAACTGCATTCGCTCGTACACAGTCGCGGTGTAAACGATCGTAACAGAACTCTCGTTGACGGTTTATATTGCGACTGCGATCGGCGGTATAATTACCGCGAGAGCGAGTGTTATCGTGGCTGTCTGAGCTTTTGATGATGTCTTGCAACAACCTGTCAGTGTCTTTGTCAAGTTCAAAGCTAATCATCTCCGGAGACCTGGTCCCGAATTTACGTTGGAGTTGAAACGAAAAGGGAGCAAATCAGCAAATAATCAAATCTCTTACAGATGTTCATTGCTCATGACGTTGGCCAAGTTTTGCTTGTTTCCACCCAGTCCGTCGTTCCGTATGGAGATGCTTTCACCACTTAGACTTCTCAATAACTTACACCTGTAGCTGTCTACCCACGGCGCGTGTCCAACGAATAGGTACCTTGCTCACTGTACTACAGGGAAAATGGTTGTATTTTTTAATTTCCGATGTGGGGTACAAAGATACAGAAACTTTGAACACGTCACGTGAAAACAACGTCCGCGAAAAACGCAGATACTTGCATTTCAATTCCCTCTCACAAAACCATATAAGGCGAACACTAAGAGCTTGAAGCCTTTCCAACGTCATAAGGTGTGCGACACTTCCCGTTCTTGCCATCAGGTGTACTTTGAAAGCAACATATATGTTGATGAAAGTTGAATCGCTTATGTTATCTATCGATGCGTAGCACCGGCCAAGTTTTTCCAATTGAACACCAACTGTGCACTTTAAACTTATTCAAAAAAGGAAAAAGACAGATTTCAGGTGCTCCGAGCTTTGGTGTCCTGTCCTACGAGTAGAATCCGCGTGGGAACAGCAAAACCGTTTACAAAGAATGCCGTGCAATTTATCCCCATCCCGGCAAAAGATGAAAACGTGCAGGAAGATTCTGTGGTCTACTATGTTGCAGAAGCATGTAGAAGCTTCTTGAACAAAGTATACAGCTAGAACGATCTGAAAGTTTCTAGAAGATTCTATAGAAGAACACAATCTGCATTTTGATTGGTTATAATAGAAAAGATATAGAACTATACTATATAGTAGAAATGATGTAGGACACTATATAAGAACGGTTCTAGCACTACGTTTGACGGAAGAAAGAAGTCAAGCCGAGTGTTCAAGATAAAACAAAGATTGCGTTGATTTATGTCTTTCAAAGCATTGTACTGCACCACCTACATTAGGTTATGGGCCCAGCCCGCGCATGAGCTATTTGTCGTCGCTAGTACAACTGTTTTAAAGACAAGCTATCCGGCTAAGCACTGAACAACGTCGTGGAAGTTCAGCGAAGTGAAAACATCGAAGAATCTATCAACTCGGCCATCAAAAAACTTTAGGAATTTTTGAAAATTACTGCACTGTAGTGCGCAGAGAAAAGAAAATGGCTCGAAAACCAGAATTTGGCGAAATCCGAAGGAATCAGAACTTTTCGAAAACTCTTGTCGTGTACATCAGAAAATCGTTCAATATCGTTCAAAACTGAAATTACATGTATCAGAAAACCAGATTTTTTTGAAAACTCCTGTGTTGGACAGTGAACAAACGTTGAAATTTGATTCGAACAAAACTCAAAGAATATTGCTTCTTTCTACAACTGCACAAGGGGCAGATAAATATATTCATTAAAAGAACTCGAAAACTTATTAGTGCAACCATGGAAACAAAGGATGAAAGCACGTTCAAAATCAAGAAATTGAATGGAGAAAATTATTTATCGTGAAAATTTCGCAGGACGAATTATCTAATGAAAAAACTCTATTGAAAAACAGTAAATGGAGAAGAAAATAATGCTATTTTAAGAGAAAAGGCGTTAGTTGAAATTTTTTTATCAGTGGATGATCATCAAATAGTATATGTTGAGTCCTTTGAAACTGGGTATAAAGCCTGGGAAATATTATCAGAAGTTTAGAAAAATAAAGGTATGGCAAACAAAATGGATATTGAAGAACAATATCAGTCTAAGAAGCTTTCAGAAGGAGAATCTGCAAAAAACATATTGAATAACTGAAACGCTTAAAGACAAAACTACAACAGCTTGAAATACG
This sequence comes from Gracilaria vermiculophylla, assembly GCA_019155205.2. Lineage (NCBI taxonomy): Eukaryota > Rhodophyta > Florideophyceae > Gracilariales > Gracilariaceae > Gracilaria > Gracilaria vermiculophylla. The sequence goes on from JAHNZQ020003150.1 coordinate 835,909, forward strand.
AAAATCTGAAGAAGAATACACAATGAAAGTTTTAAAAAGTTTACCGAAAAGCTATGAAAGTCTGGTTGTGACATTGGAAAACATCGCAGAAAGTTTAAGTGTTGGAGAAATATAGGCTAGAAACTACGTGAAAAATCAAGGAAACAGAAAAATGACTCAAATGAAACTTATGGCACACTTTTACAAGGAAAGTCTCCTTACAAACAAAGAAAGAGCTACAATTTTAAATGCCATTACGGCAAGGAAAAAGGTCACAAACTTGCTAATTGTTGGAAACACAAAACTGATCAAAATAAACCGTCCATCCAGAATTTCACAGTTAAAAACAGTGGAACACTACTAATGGCATATAATGATCGGAAAAAACTATTAGGAACATGGTAATTAGATGCGGGTGCATCATTTCATATGAGAAATGACAATAACAGGTTCACAGAAAATATTATTTAGAATATTGACCCTACTGCAATAAGGCTTGGAGACGGAACAACAGCGTACTCTACAAAGAAAGGAAATGTTGATGTGGAGGTATTACAAAATAGAAAACTATTACTTATACCAGTCCAAGATGTTCTGTATGTACCAGTAAATGTCAAAAAATATATTATCTACTGGGCAAATTGATGAAAGAGGACACAAAATCTATTTCCAGAATGGTTTATGTTCCGTAAAACTAAAAACTTCACAGAAAACGATAATTAAATTCAGATGAGACAATGAAACGTATAGCTTTAAAACCTTAAAGGTTATCACAGAGTTAAGTTCAGCATATGCAGCGACATTTACAGAAACAAATCTATGGCACACAAGACTGGGACATCTCGGAAAAACTGTTTGAGAACAAATGAATTTTAACAAAACGGCACATGGTCTACCCGAAAATCATGCAAAGGAAAACATAAGTTCATGCGTAGGATGCGCTTTAGGGAAAATGACTTCAAAATCATTTAGGGTCTCAGGAAAACTTCGCTACAATGAAAAACTGGAACTCATACATACAGACATATGTGTCCGTATGAATACTACATCAGACGGAGGAGAATTGTATTTCAATACTTTTATTGACGATTTAATTAGAAAATCGTCTGAGTATTTTCTAGAATCCAAAACGGAAGCTTTGAAGACGACAAAGAGTTTTGTAAAGATGAAAGAAAACAAAGAAGGAAGAACTATGAAAAGAATCAAAAATGACCGTGGAGGGGAATACATGTCTAAATCATTTCAAGATTTTTTAAGTGAAAAAGGAATAATCCATGAACCATCAAGATCTTACCAGCCTCAAGAGAACTTATTTGCGGATAGATTGAACAGAACTCTTTGCGAAAAAGCAAGATGTATTCATTATTTCAAAAGTATTTCCAAATCATTTTGGGCAGAAGTAATTCAAACAGCAAGTGATATAAGAAATATTCTACCCCCAAAAATTCTTGGAAATTGTAGTCCATATCAAAAACATTTTGGAAGAAAACCTGATGTCTCTAATTTATGAGTGTTTGGCTGCAAAGCCTATGTTTTTATTCCAAACAGTCAAAGAAGCAAACGGGATGCGATATCAAGAGTCTGCAAATTCCTTGGATACGACAACAGAAAGTATCGTTATATGGATAATGCAACAAAGACCTTGATCATAAGTGTAAAGCCAAGTTTATTGGAGATGAAACTGTGGAATTAAAAAATTGTAGAAACAAATCTTGATAAGAACGAAGACACTGAAGAACAAATTTTACTAGAATCAGAAAGTTTGAACACTTCAAATGGTGCAGAAATGGGACACAATGAAACAGAATCCGAAGAGAATATGCATCAAAAACAACAACATTTAAGAAGAAGCACGAGACTAAGAAAATCACCGACATGACTCACATACGAATATCCAGAAGCTCAATAAAATACAAATAAGGAGGCGACTATGATGCTCGCATATCAAACGGAACCTACAACTTTTAAGGAAGCATTGTTAGAAAACAATTCTAAATTATGAATAAAAGCTACGGAGAAAGAAATGGAATCTCATTCTGACATGAATATGAAACTTAGATTTTGGTTCCTAAAAATTATAACATGCATATTATACAGCCTAACTGGGTTATTAAAATATAATCAGAAACCGAAAGTGAAAAACAAATATTTATAGCCAGACCGGTGTGTAAAGTATATCAACAAAAATATGGAATCGACTATTTCAAAACATATGCACCGGTGATAAGAATAGCTTCATTATAAACACTACGTGTTGTACCTCTGGAATAAAGAATGATTATCAGGCAACTGGATGTTCAAACGTCATTTTTACGTAGAGAAGTTGATGAAGAAATATATATGGAACAACCGGGAGGATTTATTGACAAAAATAATTCTGAGCATGTTAGCAAATTTCAAAAGTCAATTCATGCCTTGAAACAAGCACCAAGAGCTTGGTACGAATCAGTTACTAATTTACTGCAAAGAATGAATTTTAAATCATCTTTCGCACGTAGTGGGATTTTCTTTGGAATACTGGAAGGAACGAAAAATTTTATCGCTCTGTATGTTGATGATATTTTCATTTCCAGTAAATCAGAAGTCGCATTCTCTACAGTGAAGCAAAACTTTTCTTCTGCGTATAGAACGAAAGATCTTGGAAATCTTGGACATCTGTTTGGAATAAAAAATGATTATCATCGAGAAAAAGGAATAATGAAGTTAAGTCAACAAACCTATGCAATTCAGATTTTAAAAAGATTTAATATGGACTTTTGCAAAGGTATCAATACTCCAATGGCAGCAAACATAATTTTCAAACCTCCTGAAGAAAAGTTCACAAAAATGAATATTCCTTATCGAGAACTCATCGGATCAATTATGTATCTGATGCTTGGCGATAGACCAGATTTCTGTTTTGCCATTTGAATTTCAAGTCAATTTACAGAACATTACTCAGATGTTCACTGGTAAGCATTAAAAGGGTTTTACGCTGTGTACAGAAAACGAAAAACTATTATATTCTCTACCGTCGGATTTTGGACATAACTTTAAAGGTATACAGTAATTGAAGTTGGAATAATACATTTAACAGAAAATCAATTTTTGAATATGCAACAATTTACGGGAATCCATTATTGTCGTGGAGTAATTGGAAACAAAATTTTGTGGCCCTGTCAACGACAGAGACCGAACTAATCTCTATAAATACTGCTGTGAAAGAAGGACAGTGGCTTTCAAAATTACTGAAAGAACGTAAATCAAATTTTAGTCTGCCTTTTACATTTTATGTGGACAATCAATCGACTATGCAGCTGTCTAAAGAAGAAGGTGGACACGGAAAATCAAAACACATTACTTCTATGTTTAAGATGTTTTGAAGAAAAATTACGTTCGATTGGAATACTGTCCAACAGAAAACATGAATGCGGGTATTCTTACGAAGCCTTTGACGAAAATCAAACACGAACTGTTTTCACAAGGTTTGGGACTTTGAAAATCTTTTACTTGAAGAGAGGTGTTGTAGAAGCAAGTAGAATCTTCTTGAACAAAGTATACAGCTAGAACGGTCAGGAAGTTTCTAGAAGATTCTATAAAAGAACACAATCTGCATCTACATTGGTTACAATGGAAAAGATATAGAACTTTACTATACAGTAGAAATGATGTAGGACACTATATAAGAACGGTCCCAGCACTACGTTTGACGGAAGAAAGAAGTCAAGCCGAGTGTTCAAGATAAAAAGAAAATTGCGTTGATTTAAGTCTATCAAAGCAATGTATTGCACAACCTTTATTATACTCCACAATGGGTTTGCCACTGAGATCAAATTTTCAGCTGCTAGTTGGTTGTAAACGACATCAGATGCAGCCGAAATTTTCGAATGTTCACGATTCTCAGAGAAATGCGCGAAGGGTATCCACAATATTGTCGTTGGTCAAAAACGATACCTCACTCTTTCCCATGGAACGTTGTTATCAGTAATGCTCAATGGGCAGATCGATTGAAGTGTGCACGAAGAAGTCATGCAGCGGAATGCAATAAATCCCAGGGAATACATAAAAGTGAACTCAAGTTGTATGAATCTGATTTCCCATTTACTTTAGCCCACGAACTTACCCCGTTACACACTCCAGTCCATTCAAAGGGTTCGATGTGCATGTTACATGAAAATTCCAAGAGCTTTCCCTCAGGAGACCATTTAGCTCATTCAAATATATTTGGCAAAATAGTAGTTTTCAAACCCTTCAATTAATCTAGTTGGAACGCTTTGATCAAAACCATAATATCTCTCGGTGAAGTTGACTTCATGTATATTTGGCATGAACATGGGAAAAACATTGAGTGTGCAGACGAGTAGAAACGCCGGAAGGAGAAACCAACATTGGTGAGCCGAAAGAGGGCTTCCACCGAGAGCTACGTTTAGAGCCTTTCATCACCACGTGACTTGGACAAGTTTTCAGCTGTAGCTCGGCCAATTTGGTGAAACTGTAGGTTTCTTAATCTGGGTATCAATTGTGCATAGCTAGCACGGCGGACAGGGAAGTTTGATTTCATGTAGAATTGTATGGATTTGTATATTTATCACCAATTCTCTTGGTTCAGTATGAATGGTTGGTTGAAAGATAAGAGAAAGACTTCTCCTTTCACCCTAAATATTTCCTCTCCTCTCCCATTATTTGCATTAGTATTTCCTCTCCTCCTCTCCCACTAGGTATTAATGCCTCTCCTGGAATTTACTCTCATTCACTCTCCTACACCTATGAAATAATTGCGCTGCTGAAGTGCATATAAACTCTAGACTCACTACAAGAAAGAGGCATCCAAATAAACAACTACCTCATACACAAGGTGTACTGCCTACGTGACTTCTGTCCAAAGCGAATTGTGTCG
>JAHNZQ020003150.1:867853-904533 GCA_019155205.2 Gracilaria vermiculophylla
CTGTGGCACCAAAGTTCCGTAGAAGTTCAATAGTGTTAATGTAGCTGAAACCTGTGCAATGGGAAAGCAATAGAACAGAGAAAAACCGATAAGTGTCAGATTTTGTTATCGTGTTTGTTACAGTTTCCTGCATTCGTATGCTCTCGTTCATCCATTCCGTGACCTTTTCAATTAGATCGTGAACTAGTAGAACAATAAAACCTGCTCTCGTTGGCGCCAGACTTTTAGCCTTAAGTTGCAAATTCATCTGATCCACACCTGCCATGCAGAAATGCCGTGCCAGATCGTCTATCATTGTTCGAAGGAATTGCGTTTCTAGTACCACGGGAGAAGAGTTTGATTTGCCTAACTTCCATCCAACTGTTGGAAGCTCGCTTCTTTGGAACTTCTGTCGACTCGAATACTCTCGTGATTGCAAACTTCTACGAGCTCTGGCTCGCCCACGGCGTGCTCCTCCGCGGCCTCTCCTAGAGCGTGCATTGTGCTCTCTTGCAGTGTCAAGAGTTTGCGTTTCTGGTCTTACAGGAGAGGAGTGTATTGGATCACTGCGGTTGTTATTGCCGTTATTTTGTTGTATGTTGAGATTTGTAGACAGCGCGGTCGCTGTGACCTCTGTAGCTTCTTCCATAATGCCTTTAGAAGAACGAAGAGCAAGGAAGCCACAGGCGCTGATTCACAGGAGCATCATTGGTGCTAGATGCCAACGGTTTGTCTGCGAAGAACGGCGTAAACTTTTGAGAACACAGATTTGCACTTCCCACGTTCATGACTTGATGGTGATGAACCCCGAATCTCTGTTCTCAATTTTGAACGTGAGGTTAACTCTTTGGTGGGTGAACATTGGCTTACAAATGTCAAATCTTAAGATTCCGAATGATTTTGGACCATTCAGAAGCAACTTCAAGACATCTGTTGAAGCGTTAGTGTCCTCCAGAGAGGTCACCAGAGCAAGAACTGGAAAAATTGTATTTTGCTTTGTGTCCTCTATAGTTATCACTAAAAACACTAGGGATATAAGTAAAAACCGTTTCATAATCATAACACTACACCATCACCATCCATCGTTATGGATCGACGTTCACCTCTTTCTCGCTCCAAACAGCTTGCAATAATACAACTAGAAGCTTATAGAAAATTATATGTCAAAACTAGCCGACTTTTAAAACGTTATCCATTCACAACCCCCCGTATCGTAGAAAATTCAGCAACCTGTAGAACAAAAACACTTACAAGACCTTCATACCTTTCCAGTCCTGCAGATAAACGAGTCGGAAAACGGAAACTTTTTCAAAGAATAGTTTCATGCAAAACAATTGCAAAACCCTTAAACCTCAATGTTTCTAAATCAATAATTTGACAAATGAGCAGTAAAAAAATTGTTCAAGTATAAACAAATGATTAAAACATTTCATTTATAAGATAGCCATAAGCAAAAAAGCAATATATTTGTATGCAAACATGGCGTACTAGACAAATCAATGGGATACTTTTATTTTTTCTGATGAATAAATATTCAACTTGAATGTTACAAATTCTTATAAATTTTATTGACATGATCAAAGAAAAAAAAGCTCTAAATTCCGCACCTGAAACTCTAGAGGCTGTTCTATGATGATCCGGGCAGGCATACCAGAATATGGGAAAGCAGATGTTGCATTTATTCACACACATATAGATTTTGCATGCTATGAAAGAGTTGTTTGTAACTTTAGACCAGCTTATAGATATTGTGTACACGAAAAAATTTTGGTTTTCCAGCGAGATAATTAACCGGTGTACAAATCTTAAGTAGTGACCGATTGGCTACAAGAAGCAAGTATTACGGTAATTGATTCACCAGCACGCTCCCCAGCCGTGAACCCCATTAAAAATGGATGACAGTTCTTCTCAAGAACGGTTTATGGCCACGGAAGGCATTTTAGCGCAGTTTTTGATTTGAAAAACTGTTTTAAGAATTGCTTGGACAATACATCTATTTTTACATTTAATGCCTACATCACTTTGATGCCCAAACGCTGTATTTTCGTAATTAAGCAAAAAGGTGGAAAAACTAGTTACTGAGTCCCCAAAAGAGACTTAAACTTCACAAAGTTGTTATGATTTTGAAACGGTTTTTGGACTTGAATTTATTTTTAATCTTGATCTTGTAGTCGTACAGTACCAAATTCACAATTTTTGTACTTGGACACCGACGTGTTATGATTTTGAAACAGACTGTAGTTGCGTGGCAAAACCTCATTGCATTTGCTAACACGTAAAAAATGGACCATTTCGTGTGAACCAAAATATCTGAATCATTGCTTTCCATACCGATCCCTCTCTTTATCTCCGTTATCCTGTAGACTTGTCTGTAGTGCGCTTCCAAAATCCATGAAGACTTTTCTTTCGTATAGCATTAACTCCAAACTGAGACTCAAAGAGCTGTCTGTCTTGGTCAATGGGTCTGCGTAGTTCGTAATTCCAGAAATCCAAACCATTTGATTGATATTGCCCATTTCAAACTTATATCTGATTACTGAGTTGTACCAACGAATAAACCTATTGGCAGCATTTTTTCATATGGAAAGTGTAGCGAACAGATCCTTTGAGTCCACAATGATCCAAATGTCAACATCGACGCCGAGTAGACATGAAAAAGACCTGATCAACATGTTTCCCTCGTCTATGGCTACACCGGCTGCCAACGTTTCGGCGTATCCAATTGACTTGATAGGCCTCTTGGACTTATGTGAACTCCAGTTCATGACATGAATAAGGCAATTGTTCTGTAACTCCCCGAAAAGGAGCTCAGCCACGAAAGCAAGGTGTTCATAGTCTCAGGATCGATTTGCATCCGAGAAAGCAACAACTAAGGCTTCGTACTCACAGTTTCCAATACGTCCTGAAAACTTCAGCTATATGCCATTCCTCTTCAGGTAAAGTATTTGACCATTTTTAGCTGCGATACGAGATCCTGAACAAGTGGCATAGTACATTTCTGCTGCAAATAACTAGCGGTACACGCACGGAAGGGTGACGTTGCTACTTCCGACCACCCATTGCTGCTGTTAGGCGATCTCCAAGATGCCAATTCGATACTGTTCAAGTAAGATTTTTGATACTTTCGACGAATTCGAGATATGGTTGGCTTCTGAAACGGTTTCATGTTTCCATCTCCATCGATCGTGACTATCGAGTCCTCAGCTTGCGAACTGATGAGCGCATAGAAATGAATTCTGCCAGGTCCATACAGAGTCGTTCCAAGCTTGCAGGCCTTGCCAATTTTCTCAATGATGATTTCTGGCTTCTTCCTTTCTTCTCCATATAGAATATCTTCCACAACTTTGACGGCAGTGACACTAAACTTACCATTGTTTTTCACGGAAAGGAATGCGAAACGTACACAAGCTGCACAAATCCAAAGCTTCTGAGCACATCATCTTTTATCTCTTGCCATTTTGCTCCGACGTTCGCGAGGCCGAAGGCTGCCGACAATAAAAGTCGTTAGTGCTGGCGTCAGGTTTTGCATTCTCTCGGCGGGATCACGTAGACATTTCGTTTGGCTTGTGTCTGTAGAAAGGCACTCTTAAATTCTATCTTTCCCAAGGATCAGCGAAAGATTGTTGTAAGTGACAATAGAAGCCTTATACCAACAGAAGGACAGGTTGCGGAATCGGTCTTCAGTACATCTTTGTGACGATTCTTGTTACCATGAACTGCAATCCTCTCCTTAACAGTCAGGGAATCGTCATCGCACTGCTTGACCTTGTAGAGAACGTGGAATGTGACAATGTTGGCGTCGTGTGGAATGCCAGAAACTGCTTCGTCGCGCACGGTCTTTTTTAACGACTTCTCTTCTCTCTGATAGGGGTTCTCTGCTGTATACTGCGGTACCTCTTGTGCCTGATGTCACAGAAACTCCCCGGTACCGAATGCCTTGAAGTACACATTGATACGTTTCTTTTCCAAACTTCTGAGTTCATCCCCAGGCACAAACTAAACTTCTGCCACATCCAGTTGAGAAGCGACGTGTATTTATTTGGTCTTTGTGGTTTCTCCAGAGTCATGAGTGTGGTTCCATACTTCGTCCTTGAGATCTAGGACTACTTTATCTCTATCATCGTAGAGTACTGAATACTTACCAGACTTTTCGTCGTGCTTCTGTACTGTTCCCTAGTAAAACCGCCTATCAATCGGCCAATACACCTGGATTTTGTCGCCGACCATTGAGAAATTGGGGCTAAAGGTTATTGGGTCCTCTTTGGTCTGCATTCTCTTATCCTTGCAGTAAACTTTCTCTTCTTCGGTGTGTTCAGAATTGTTTACCAGACTTTCTACAACCTCTTCCAAGTTTCTTTTCAATTTATCCACTGCATCTTGCACACCAGCAGCTAGTTCATTGCTGCAAATAGCCGGTCTGACGTTCTCATTAGAAGCGAATATTTTTATTTTCTTCGATCCTGTGAATGAAAAAGTCCTATTTGCCCTATCATCCGCCAGCACGGGTTTATGGGTTGACAATTTTCCTCTCTTATTGCAGGGGTGTTTTAAAATTAAAAAAACCATGTCACGTACTGCAACAGGAACCTTCTCGATGGCCTTAGAACGAAGGATTAGTGTCAAATTTCTTTTTGTGGGCACGTTCTGATGTGTATCGATGCGTTCTTGGGATACCAGTCTCGGAATGGTTCCGGATTCGATAGCATTAGCGTCCCTTTTGGCCAATTCCTGCGCTGAGATTGTGTCGCTTGTAGAGAGTTCATTCGAAACTCGTATTGCTTGCTGAATGTACACAGCGTTTCGCCAGTCCCTTTAAGTCTCTAGTGGAGCCTCCTTAACTCGTATGAATACATCTCTGATTATTCTGTGCTTTGATTCTATCACGTTCTTGTTATGCTTATGATGTCACAGCGGTCTTGTCCCTATGTCATAACTTCCAAGTACTTCAGAAAAATAGTATTTTTAAATCCAGAATCGTAAGTAGCCACCTTCGGCTGCCAAAAAGCGAGTTATCCAATGTATATTATATACTTGAATCGCTTTCTCCACCGACGTATCTTCAACGGAAGCACCAATAGAAAAACGTGAGGCTGTGTCCATGATGTGCATTACGCAATGTTGCTCCAATAATATGTAGTCTAAGCACACTACATCATTTAATAAGCGGGTCGTAATCCTAAGAGATACTTCCCTGGTCTTTTTAGGCTTGGACGTTCTGTTCCATACGGTGCAATGTTCCGTAACTGCCTATAGGTACTTATCCACGTGTTGGTTCCATAAACTTTTTCGTTCCAGTAGTACCCGAATGTCTCTGTAGCTCGAAAGCCCGCTGGTGTGCTCATGGACTTTGTCTACGACCTTCTTGACATCCTTTCATGGTCTGTTGTTCACATTTCCTGCAATGTTTGCAGAAGCACAGAAACATTTTGTCGGGTTTCTAAAGATTTCGTACCATTCCTAGAGATTAATGCAGAGTGGGGCACGTAGGTTTGCATGTCCGTATCTACTTGGCTGATGCTTCCTTAATGCTTACTCTTTGAATCCGATGGCAGTACCAATTTGTTCTGGTTAGCGTGCAGAATGTCGCCATAGCTCGTGAAGCTCTGTCAGATGGGCAATTGAGACAAGCCTTCAACTACGAGATGCATTATTTGCACAGTGTCCCCTTTGTCGGTCTGTGCTTCAAATACTACCAACCATACGACTCTTTTGGCCTCGCTCTTGTGTTCTCCTCTTGCGTACTACCAGTAAAGACGATGGGCCGTGGAGTCCGGCATCGGGCCTAGCACACCTTTCCATTTTGGATACACGATGTGAGAGATTATTTTCAGTTCAACGGAGGCGATTTCACTGTACGGCGCCATATTATATAGTAAGAGGCCTTCGGAACTCTCCGAAGTGTTCAGCTCAGTGCTGTCATCGCTGAGAGTAGCCATGTTGAACCGTACAACATTCCTTTCAGATTCCTGCCCGGTCGCTGCAGAATTCAGAGATTGGGCTTCAGGCTTGAGCGACCCAACCTCGAGATGTTCCTTCTTCCCCTGTCCAAACGTCTTACACTTATGATACTTAGTCCCTCTCTTAAGCCTTGCGATCTGCTCTGGGGTTCTACGGAAATTTTCGCCATTACTGCACCCTTTTTCTCCTGACCCTGTACCACGGTCCACGTAGTGCGCAACATTACTGGAGATCGTTTGCGGCGACTGCTACGACCCTTGATTACGCACCTTGTCACACTGCCTCAGTACAGATGCGAAAGCATCGTACGATATCGCTTTGAGATACTTCGTAGTTGTCGACGAAGATATAAAGCTAGAGTACTTCGGAGTGGCGTTGGTCAGCACAGAAACTCGTTGGTTGTTTTCCACGTATGCATTAGCCAAAATAGCAAACGCTACTAAGGAATCTGATAGTTTAGCCTCCGGTCCATTTGCGTTTAATCGAGAAACTTGAGACAATAACCTTGACCAGAAATTCTTGAATCTCTCATTACAGTTCCTTTTGGTGTTCAATAATCCCATAAAGCCTTGGAAGACCGCCGAAACGATAGCAAGGGGATCTCTGTTATATATCGCGTTCACAATTGCTTCCGTGCCCTTCTCTGAGCGAATTGTACTGTCCGGATTAGCTTTGCACAGTTTGCGAGCTCTTCCATACATTTAGGACTGCAACATGATACCGCGGGCCAGCTTTGAAGTTTTGTCTCTGTCAGAGTTGGCGAGCGTATCTTGAAAAACTTCCCAGAACGAAACGGCTGCCGCATATTAATCCTGATTACCACGACCGTCTGTCCACGAAACGCTTGCGAATTCATGCAAGAATCGGGGGCTAGACGGAAGCTGAGTATAGACTTCTGGGCCATATCTATTGAAGTTCGATGGAAATGTAATCTGCGCCTGGCAACTGACAAAGTGTTTACTCCTTAGATCTGCTTTCTTCTCCAGTTCTAGCTACCGGCAGTTCGTACTTGCGCTTGTATTCTAATCTCCGCGTGCAACTCTCCACGGCCTGCCTGATTATTAGCCAGCAGTATTTATTTAGGTATTTTAGGTTACGTTAAAGAGCTCAACTCTACCGTATAGTACTAAGCGGTGCCATCACCACCGCCGGCACCATTACATGGCAATATATATCTCCAACTATTCGTTTTGGGACAGTTTAATCTACTGGAGTGCTAAGGGTACTTCAGAACGAGTGGTATTTCCACAAAACGCTGCCTTCCGAGATGCAATAACGAATAAGTTCCTTCTACAAGGTCATTTTGGTTGGAAGAAGACTTATTTGCTTTGTGCTAGACATTTCTATTGGAAACGGATGTTTGCTGATATTCAAGAGTTTGTGAGACTCTGTAGCCAATGTCAGTTTAACAAAAAGTCTCGGACATTGAAGAGTAGAAACGTCCAGCCGCACACCGTGTTGGCGGCTTGCTGGGGTATTATTTCAATGGATTTCGTATCTGAATTTCCGATGACTAGTACAGGAAAAGACTCTGTACTTGTGGTGGTCGAGAAGCTTTCAAAGAGGGCATTGTTTATTCCAACAAAGAAAACGCTGACGTCAGTAGAAGAGGTGCAGCTACTCTTTGGTCAAGTGTTTTCAAAGCACGGTATACCAAAGACAATCATTTTGGACAGAGACAAGCTCTTTACGTCAAACTACTTCAAGGAAATTACAAAGATTGTAGTACAGTGGCTCCTACGGAAATAAGGTGGTTTGGCCTTAAGTTATAATATTCCTGAAAAGGGCTCGTATTTCATTAGCTGAGCCACGTGGTGCATATTCTCGCCCGCGTGCGCTACAGTATCTTTGAGGTACGGTAGATTTATTATTTATTTTAGATAATTTATGCGGGTAATTAGTACAGTAGCGTGACCTGCTGAGGCGGGCTCCCGGCTTGATACTTAATCTGCAGGTTGAGCTTTACCTCTGGGGAAGAAAATACAAGCACCCTTGAGTCTTCTTCTACTTTTTCGGTTGGAGTCTCTTGTCGATCTACGCAGGTTTCTAAGCCGCCGATCCCCAGTTCGCATCATAGCAGCCCCTGTAGGAGCATTGTCCGCCCAGTGAACCTCCCCCTCCGCTTTGTGTTTGCGGATCCATTTTCAGAATTCCCCCGGCTCGCGACAGCGGATACCAGAGACCACCTTTAGGAATACGCGCCTTTGGAGTCACCAAAAACTCCTAACGGACGTTATGATTTACTACCTCGAGAGGAGGGCTGACAGTACCAAAACTAGTCTACCGACCTAGAAGGTCACATTTCCTAAAGGATTTGGACAAATCGCAGCAGAATGCTGTTTCTAGTTTGCAACGACCAACCCTTAACAGTGGAAGTCGTCCGTAAAGTGATCCGGAAGTGGAATCAAATCACCCCCGACTTACTCCTCTATAGACCCCTCAGAACATCGTATGGAAATCGTCCTACAGGACCCTCAAGCAACCGACTCCGTCAGTGGGCGCAGCACACGCAGCGCTCCCGAGGGGATGGCCGCCACACTGGAGGACCCTGAAAGTCTCCTTCGGAATCCTGGCTCCTCTGTGGAGCGTTTCAGTAATGGCCTTAGGAAAATGCATGATCGGAGGCAAGCGAAATCCCCCGCGACACCTCCGGAGAACGCCGATGTGGAGGTTGAAGAACCTCACACGGAATCGCAGCCGCCACTTCAGGAGCTGCAAGGACGCGAACACCCGGAAGATAACTATCTCTTGGAGTGCCTGGCCCTGCGCCTTACGGATTGGCTCTCGCAAGAGCTGGTCAAAAGAATACCTGTAGGTGTTGAAGCACATTTCGGAGCGCGCCGCCACACCCTTGTGGAGGAAATCGCAACGGAGAGCGCTCCCCGTGCTGTGGATGCTTTGCTGGATTTCGACCCCTTCCCTGAGGTGATTTCAGATGTTATCCGTGCAGAGGTTCGCTCCAAAACCGCGCAGCTGCTCCCCGCAGCGGCGTTTCAAAGTAATTCTTCCGTACAGGATTGGTTCCCTCTATCAACGCCTGAGGTGACCCCGGGCAGAGAAGAAAAGCATACTGCCACCCCCTACGCCAGAGGAGGAAAGGATACTGCCTTAGGGAAACGGGACCACCTCAGGAACCCTGCTATGCACCGTCTGGACCTGACACCCCGCGGAAGAGGACAGGATACCGGTCGCGAAGAAGTTTACCTAAGGAGAGAAGGACAGGATACTCCTCGGGTGGATCGGGATAACGGGGGTATCGTCAGCAACCCAGAGCACCTAAAGGAAAGAAGAAGAAAGAAACGGAGGGAGAAAAGAAGAAAGCGAGACAACGATTCGGAGAGAAGTTCAGACTCTGAATCCATAAACAGCTCCAGCTCAGAGGACAGTATATCTTCCAAGGAGAAGAGCAGAAGGCTCAGGAAGGTCGTCCTGCTTAACGAACTCTTTGGCAAAGTGGTGGATTATGACACCTACAGGTTGAATGATCGCTCCACACTTTACGATGCGTCGGTCCCGCCAAACGACTCACGAAGATGCAGTGCCGTATGGATATTCAAATGAAGAAGCACTCCTTCTCAGGAAAAGACCCTATCTTGGTGTTGAAGTTTCTTACGCGCTTCCGTTCGGCTTGTAACACCAATTGTGTCCTTCAGAGCGCCACCGTACGTTGCTTTCAGTTCTATCTCACAGGCCAAGCGCAATCGCTGGTGCAGCCACGCCTCACGGGGGAGAGCAATATTGTGGATGATCCTGGAACGGAGATCTTGACGACATACCCGGAGGTAGTCAATTTCCCCCTTAAAAGGTACGCCACGTACGAGGTGATAGCCGACGCTGATGCTGAGGTTACTTCCTATAGGCAGAACACCGGAATGACGGAGACGGAGCTCTCACAGAAGCTGTGGACGAAAGCTCTGCGGTATGGGAATGTGTACTCCGAACTGCGGTTTAAGTCGCTGTTTGTCGAGGGACTCCTTCCCTCGATTCGCGCGAGGGTGCTAAATCATTTGACCACGCACCCATAGACCTCATATACGGAGTTCGCACGTTTTGCTGAATCCTATGGGGATACCCACCGTGCCGCTCGCCGCAGTCATGCTCCACTTTCGGACAAACCGGCCGCCTTAAGGATCCATCGGGCATCCGCCCTGACGTTGGACTCCAGCACCTCGGAGGAAGTTGACGAGCTCACGCTCGTAGAAGAGCAAGAGGTCCTTGCCCTCGCATACGCCTCCTCTCAGAGAGCACCGTCTAGGACGAGAACACCCTCGTCTCCAACTTCGTACGTCTCCGCAGGATCGTACCGGAGCGTCAGATTTGCGAACCCTCGAGGCTACCCACCGCCTTGCAGGATTTGCTTGTCACGAGAGCGCATACACTGTACGACTCTCACCCCGGCAATGAGGGCCGCCATCCTGAAGTAAAGAGAGAAAAACTTCCAGGACCTGGAGGACACAACAACGGAGAGCGGAAGTTATAGAACAGCGTATCGCGACATCCGCTCCCCTCAAGAAAACTACGGTTACCGTGCTCCACCGGGAGTGCATCCTGTCTCACTGTCACTGGCACCCGCAACGCAGATGCCGGTGTCCCAGCCGGATGCACCTGAAGGGAACAATTTGCATCGCGATGCACTACCGCAGAAGCCGTCCCCGCCTGGAACCCAGCCCCTTTCCAACCAGGAAACCCCTCAGAGCCGCGCGTAGAGGCTCCGCGTGGCTCTCTAACATCGAGCCTCAGCTTCGCGGAGGTCGCCTTTAAGAAAGGGAGACAGACCGTCTACTCTGTCCACGCAGAATCGGCGGGCACTACAATTTCGTTGGACCCCTTCGACACCTTTGAGGATTCTGTGTGCACGCTCCGCCGTGGGAATTACAAGGTATTCGCCTCTATAGGATGTTCATCGCTCGCCTCCACCAAGGTGCGCGCTATCCTCGATATCGGAGCTGGCCCCAATCTGGGGCACGCCGACGTGCTCCCGCGGTCTGCTCTAGGTTCCTTGAGGGCTGATAAACTCCAGACGGTACGCGATGCGTCGCGACGAGCATTGATCATCCTTGGCAAAATCCCAATGTACCTCCGGCTAGGCTCCTTACAGGTTAGAGTGTGGTTCCTCGTGGCGACCAACTTGGCCGCGCAATGCATATTGGGCACTTCCTTTGTGGATCGATATGTACGTGCAATCCACCCGTGCCTGCGGAAGGTGACGTTTCATGACGCCGCCCATGTACGTATCGTGTCCGCGTCTCTAGGATCGGACTCCAACGCGCGTCACGTGGGAAATCTTCCAAAGGAGACGCAGTCGAATAAGCTCCGAGCGGTAAAGAGCATCGAAATACCCGCGAGGAGTCAGACCGAAGTCTGGATGCAGACCTCTGCACCTGGCCTTTCATTCCTACAGGGGAGTCTACACCTGACGACAAAGCAGCACTCCATGATGGCGAACGGTGTTATGGAAGTAATACCGAATATTCCCTTCAGGGTCGTGCTCGCCAACCTTAATAAGTCACCGTTACGGCTCCAGAAAGGAACTGTCGTCGGACTGGCACTACCCGCCCCTGCAGGGCTGGCTCACCTTCCTCGATCGGATGACCTTGCGGACCGCAATGCTATCTCCGCCATGGAGGCTGAAGCGACTTCAACGGCTCCAGAGGAAGAGAGTCCTGCCACCTGGCAGGAGAAGCTCCAAATTGGCGATGATTTCAAAGGTTATCGCCACAGGATAGTAGAGATACTATCCACTTGTGAGAACATGTGGTCTGGTCGCCTGGATCAGGTCAGCCCGGCCAAGCACAGGATCCAGCTCACGCCGGATGGAAAGCCGGTACATCAACTCCCGAGGAGGGCTGGACCCCACGTGCGCGACTTTGAACGCGATGGGGTCCACCGGATGCTGGAGAAGGGCATGATAGAGACTTCCGATTCCGAATGAGCCTCCTTGGTGGTGTTCGTCAAAAAGAAAGATGGCTCCCTAAGGTTCTGAATTGACTACAGGCGCCTCCACGAGGTGACGGTACGCGATTCCTACCCGATACCCCGTATGGATGAATGTATCGACTCCTTAGGCGATGCTTCCGGTTTCTCCACGCTGGATGCCAACAGCGGCTACTGGCAGATTGAAATAGAGTACTCCGATAAGGATAAGACAACGTTCACCTCGCACTGTGGTATATTCATATTTCTAAGGAGGTCATTTGGATTGAATAATGCACCCGCTACGTTCCAACGAGAGGTGCACATTATCCTGTCAAAGGTGAAATGGCAGTACGCCTTGACGTATATTAATGAAGTCATCATATACTCCCGCAGCGTGGAGGAGCACTTCATTCATGTGTAGCACGTGCTCCAACTCCTAAAGGATGCTATACTCACCTTGAAGCTGGAGAAATGTTTCTTTTTCAAGTCGTCGGTGGAATACCTGGGGCACGTTGTGCTTCCGGGCCGCCTACAGGTTTCCAGGAAAACGCAGGACGCCATCAAGGAAGCTCGCCCTCCCACGAACCAGACGAAGCTTCGCTCCTTCCTCGGGTTGTGCAACGTCTTTCGGAGATTTGTACCGAATTTCTCCCGTATAGCGGCACCGTTAAATCGCCTCTTGGAGAATGAAAAGCCGACGCAATTGGCTATCCTGACGGATGAAGATTTTGAAGCCTTCGACACATTGAAGAGGAGACTGATAGAACCACCAATCTTGGTACTTCCGAAGCGGCACGGCCGAATGGTGCTGGACACTGACGCCTGTAAATACCAGTTCGGATGTGCCCTCCTATAGGAACAACCTGAAGGTGGACTTCAACCCATCGGGTATTGAAGTCGCAGCCTCACCCCTACGGAACGGAATTATTCCACTTCGGAGCGCGAATGTCTCGCCATCGTGTGGGCGGTTTTGCTTTTACGCCCATATCTGGAAGGCGCGCTCTTCACCTTGAGGACGGACCACGCACCACTGAAGTGGAAACTATCCTTGACGGATGCTTCCGGTCGCCTGGAGAGGTGGAGATTACGCTTCCTGGAGTTCGAGTTTGACATCGTCCACCGCCCTGGCATGAAACACTACGCAGCGGATACGCTCTCACGGATCTCCACAGAGGGAGAAGATAAAACACCTTTGGAGGACACCGTCCTGTGTCTGGTCATCCAGGACGCTGGCGGGAAAGAAAGATCCGACAGAGAATGTTTGGAGGGCTGTGAACCTGTAGGAAAGTACAGTGGACTCCTTGATGTGATGGCTCTTGTTGAGGAGGAGAAAGAAGTCCTCCCCATTACTGTAGCGGAGTTCCTGAAGGAGCAGAGTACGGATGCGGACTGCAAGGAGTGCCTCGCTATTGTGGGGAGTTTGAAATCGTCATTCGACGCCGATCGAGACGGCGTGCTTGTGCGCTGCGCTTCCCTGGATGGAGCCCTCCAAAAGGTGGTCCCGACGAAGCTACGGGCTAGAGTGCTGTATCTCTCGCACTTTTCTCGCCTCGCCGGGCACCCAGGGAGATCTCGGATGTATTTCACCATGCGGAGGGAGTTCTATTGACCGAACATTGCTAACGACGCCTTCCAAACGGTTGCGGATTGCTATTCCTGCGCCGCCGCTAGGGGTAGTGTACGGAAACACCGGACGCCGCTCACGCTGTTTCCACCTTCAGGACCGTTGGAGTTTATGGCCATGGACATCTTGGGTGCTATCCCCAAGACGGAGCGAGGGCACCGATTTATCGTCGTGATCACGGATCGCTTTTCCAAGATCACGTGTGCCATCCCCCTCCGGAGCAATACTGCAGCAGTGATTGCCGACGCCTTCCTGGAGCATTGGACTTACACCTACGGGATACCGTTGGACCTCCTTACGGACAATGGATCCCATTTTGCGGCGAAACTCTTCAGCGCTGTCTCCGGAATGCTGGAGATGAAACAGTTGTTTACAACTGCCTATCACCCCCAGACAAACTGACAGGCGGAAAGCTTCAACAAGACCATCGCCTGGAGGCTGAAGCACTACGTCGCGGACCACCAGAAAGATTGGGACGCATATGTGGGACCCCGCACGTATGCATACAACCTACAGGTTCACTGCTTCACGGGGACTGCTCCTTTCAATCTGGTGCTCTCGCGCATCCTACCAAGTGCCGTCAGCGCGGCGCACGCAACGGCTCACCCGGCGAATGGGCCACAGATGCCGACAGCGGCGCAAACCAAACGCCTTATCCTAAGTCAATATGAGAAAGCACTCTCCCTCGCGAAGGAGAGACTCAACACCTCGCAGAGGAGATATATAAAGGACTTCGATCGAAAGGTTATAGAAGCCCCTCACCTGAAAGAAGCCGACGAAGGTTTCCTTGACAAACCCGGGGACAATTCCGATGAACCGCCGGACGGCACGCGCAAGTTAGCGCCGACCACCTCAGGGCCCTTCAAAGTCCTTGCCACCTATTGGGAAACTGTCGCCATTGAGGTGAACGGGATCAGAGATATCGTCTCCCGTGATAGGGTGACGAAAGTCCCAACGCCCAGACTTGCAGGAATGCCCGCCACCCCACCTCAGGTACAACGCGCGGAAATTTCTCATTCAACCACCTCAGGCGCGACGACACCACGGGATACTGGGAACCACATCACCGCTCTCGGTGAACAAATCCTGGAGGCTCCCGAGACCATCCTGACCCGTGAAGGCGACATCCTCTACGAGGTGGACCATATCGTTTCCCATCAACAAACCCCTGCAGAAGTACTGTACCGCGTCCGCTGGTATGGATACACCTCGAAGGACGACACGGAAGAACCTCCGGAATATATCCCGGAGAACGTCCTTAGGCGACTCCACGCCAGTCTGGTGCGGAAACGCCTCTCCACATAGGCGCTTCTGATTAGAAAAGGGGGAGGGGGCCCCTACCGGAGTTTTTTTTGCCTCCGCAGTCTATCCCTTACCTAGAGGTCTCTTTTTTGCCTCCAGGATGCTGTGTTTGCTTTGTCGCATGCTCCTACGGCGGCACCTCGTGTCGCTGAGATTGCGAACATGGACTATGTGTGTTTGAACTACCGTTCGTGGACCTTCTGCTCCATCCGAGGGACCTTTTATTGGTCAGGGTCTTATCACCTACAGGTCACCGAATCGCGTTGAACACTCCGCTTCGAGGCGCGTTTTTGCTGTGAGCACTTGGCTAACAAAGAACTCCAACACGCTTTCCTTGAGGGCCGCCATCGAGGCTCGGTATGTCCGGACCTTGTGGAGCTCTAAGACCCAAGCACGCGCCTCACGCAGAGCCTCCACATGAGTAGCCGGAGCAGGACGGCCTGTCACCAGGCACGCCTGCACCAACTCCTGGAAGGCAGCCTCCAGAGCACAAGAGGAGACTCCTTCCGGCGCTGCACCCGATGCATCCACCTCCGTTGCTGGCGCAACAACCGCCACGGAGGGAGCTGCAGACGGCGGATCAGCGGAGACAGGACCTTTACGACGGGATTCCGTGGGTTCAGCAGTGGAGCACGGCAATGCCAAGGGCGGAGACGGTGACGCCGGAGGTGACGGCGGTGAGAGAACTGGAACGCTCCGCAGGCGAGGCTAAGCAATCGGCGCAGGGACGCTCCGCAATCGGGGTTGCGCCACTTGGGCAGAAGGCGCCGGGACGGGAGTAATTTCGTCCTCGTCCATTGGGGACACGGTGGCCACCACTGCGAGACCACTCGGCATTGCGGCGGGCCGCAGAGTTATCACCTCAGGAGGTGCGCCCATACCTTAAGGTGGAGCCGGTAACCGACGGGGCGCATCAAACGCCTGACTCTCCATAAAGGGGTCGTAGTCGGGTACTCGTAGCCGTGGCACCTGAGGAACCCGAGATGGTGCCAGACGGGAAAACGCGGGGTACGCATGCCCGTCATCGTCTCCATTTGGACTCCTCACAGTGGGGTGAAACTTGTCCTCGCCGTAGTCGTACCAGAGAAAACCCGGTGTGTCACTCCACGCCACCTGAAGGTTGTAATCCAACAGTGTCTCCGCTTCGGACTCGCTCCATGCAGTGCCCTTACCCAGGTTCTGGACACCAAAGGAGCGCAGGACCCGTATGATGGACGCCGAGAAGGGGAGCAAACGCCCGGCCGTCGGCTGATATGACGAGTCCCAGTAGAGACGGCGATAGCGGCATCGGGTATAGGAAGTTACGCTTTCTTCCGCCGCTTGGAGGTACGCAATCAGGGTGCCGACCGCAAACTCCGTCAAGGCGACCAGCATGACGAACCGCCCTAGGGAGTCATGTGGATCCAAGACCTCAGAGGTATGATACGCAAAGGATATGGGTGTCGCCACGCAGAGATGCGGGGATACCCAGTGGTCCCTCCAGGAGTCGTTCACCTTAAGGTAGTACTTCGGACGTTGCCCAGGGGGCATATCATGGAATTCCGTGTTCTGCCATCCGTTGAAGTACCCGAATGCGGTGCGTACGCAAGTGTCGTCCGCGAGGTGCGTCCTCCATCGATTTCGATTGAGTCAGTACAGGCGGTCGTATGGGGGATCGAAGGGAAACACCGCAAGGGCGTAGCATCCATCGGCGATGATTCCGGTTCGCCCCGCTCGCTGGTTCAAGCTCTCCTTGTAAAGCACGACCTGGAGTCGTGCCCGGATCTCTCGTTCTTCCGCGCACCTCAGGTAGGGAGTGTCGCAATGTCCGACCATGGTTAGAGCATTTTCACCATGTACCGGATTATGAAGCCAATGGGCCCGATATGCGTCGACGCGGTTCCGCTTCTGGTCGTTCCATGCAACATCCGGGACGGGGCGGAACCGCATCGCTTGCAGGTACGACCCGAAATGGTGAATGTAGTCCTCCACGGGACAGGGGAGTCTCACGCGCCTATCGTGGAACGGGACAAACACCCGCGTGGCGCAATGATCAAAGTGTTCTCCTGGGCGGAACGGTGCTCTGGTCGAGGTGTGATACACCTCAGGATTGAAAGGGGACGTCAGCGCTGGAGTAGGAGAGGACATTCCGCAGGCGTACAAAGCAGGGTGGATGGCGACCGAACGCGTGGTTGCATCTGAGGAGAGAGACCTGACACCACTCGGGGATCGATTAGAAGGTATATGCACCACCGCGGAGGGAGCTACGTTAAGCCACCACCGTGGAATCCGAGGCAAAGCAAGGCGACCGGCAATCAGGCGAGTTACGGAGCACTATCGCGGGGCGCGCGCTCATATCCAACGGAAAACCACGGAGGTGCGGACGAGAGACTCATGAGTCGGGCACCTTCACGGAGATCGGATGAGCGGAAGCGAAGAAGCGGGTGTTGCCAAAAGAAGTAGCCTCGAAGACGTCGGAGTGGCTAGCGCCTCCAGGAGGTCGGTACCCTTGCGAGACTGACCCACGCTCCGTCCACGGAAGTGCGCGCTCGCACGGCGCGCGGTACGCCGGAAGATGCGGATGCTCGCGTTGCCGACTGGCGCAGCAGCACCGACAGCTGACACCAAGAAGGAGCGGATGCAGCCAGTTGAAGGAAGAGCGAACCCACGAACGCCGCAAGGAGTGAAACGCAAGCCCGCGGCAACACGCCGCGCAGGAGTATGGAGAAGAGAAGGAACGCCTGAAGTAGAGAACGGGCAAACCGCCGAAGGCCGCACGCGCCTCAACACCGATAGGAGCCACCCCAGGGATCAAGAAAGCGGAAGATCCACCTCGAAGACGTGGTGCAATTTAGGAAAGGGGGTAAGTATTACAGTTACTCTCACGGAAATAAGGTGGTTTGGCCTTAAGGTATAATATTCCCAAGGACGGCTCGTATTTTATTAGCTGAGCCACGTGGTGCCTATTCTCGCCCGCGTGCGCTACAGTATCCTTGAGGTACGATAGAATTATTATTTATTTTAGATAATTGATGCAGGTAATGAGCACAGTTGGGAGACCTGCTGAGGCGGGCTCCCGGCTTGATACTTAATCTGCCGGTTGAGCTCCACCTCTGGGGAAGAAAAGACAAGCACCCTTGAGTCTTCTTCTACTTTTCCGGTTGGAATCTCTTGTCGATCTATGCAGGTTTCTAAGCCGCCGATCCTCAGGTCGCATCATAGCAGCGCCTGTAGGAGCATTGTCCGCCCAGTGAACCTCCCCTTCCGCTTTGTTTTTGCGGATCCATTTTCAGAATTCCCCCGGCTCGCGACAGCGGATACCGGAGACCACCTTTAGGAATACGCGCCTTTGGAGTCACCAAAAACTCCTAACGGACGTTATGCTTTACTATCTCGAGAGGAGGGCCGACAATACCACAAAGATGTTGAATGTCGAGTTGAACATAGCGAAAAAAGGACATCCGCAGACGGATGCTAAGTCAAAGAACCTGATACAAACACTTTCGGCAATGATCAAGAGTACTGTACAGAAGAACCCAACGGCCTGGGACTGCATGCTGAGCGAATTGGAGTATCATTATAATGCAGCGCCGAATTGGAGTACAAGGGTTGCTCCATTCCAAGGAGATTTAGGCCGCATACCTGAGTCACATCTCACTCGAAAGCTTCCCAGGAACGATCCCGTTTGCCCAGCTGCCGCGAATTACTTGGAAAGATGGCTGGCGTTATGCAAAATAGCAAAGAAAACATGACTAACGCCATCGCATAGCAAACGTTTTAGGCCAAAAAGAAAAGAAAGCATGTAGAATTCAGCGGGGGTGATCTTGTTCTACTGTAGACGCAAGACATTAGTTCCTCGAAGCAGTCCGGGCTGGCAAAGAAGTGGCAGCCAAAGTTCATGGGACCATTTGTAGTGAAGAACGTGATGGGGCCTGTCACTTACAGGATTGAGCTTCCGCCAAGCATGAAGCAAGCACACAACGTTTTCCATGTTTCTCGACTACGGAAATTTAATGGTAGCGATGGTGACGATAAGTCGTTGTCTATCGTTATTGATGCCGACGGGACGGTGGAACAAGAAGTCATTGCAGTCTTAAACACTCACAGGAAGAATCGCCAAAGACAATATTCGGTGCAGTTTGAAGGCGGTTCGGTAGAGGAAGCTATCTGGATGAATAAAAATGAGCTTTCAAACTGTAGGGAACTCATCCAAGAGTTTGACAACTTGTCGCGGTCGACAAGTTCAAAGAGAGGGTGAATGTAATAGAAGCATTTCGTCGCACCCATTCGTACCCGTCGTGTAGTAGCGGAGAGGTTGTGGCTGTTTGACTTCGAATCAAACAGCCATGAACGGAAGTCTCCTCTAGTATAAGATCCGCATGACGTGGAACCAGTCCAAGGCATTCGAGGAAAGGGAGGCCTCCAGTTTTGTAAAGTCATTTTTTTTTGCCAAGAGTCTACTCTTACACATACCATGGATGGCATCCAGCGCGCAGCCCGCTATTTCCTGAAGCCACTCCCACTTTGATGGCGATCGACCGGAAGATCGAATGCCATCGCGGATCCTGATTCTACCTGGATCGAGTCTAGTCGCTAAGGCTGTCCGATCTACCCGCCATGGACCGGAAACCCGTGGCCCTTCCGCAGCATTGCTGGTCAAACTGACGCCCGGAGCTGCGACTGTTGGAGGTGCCTCCCGCCCTTGCGGTCAATTCCCGAGCACATACTGGTGTGAAGTCCGAGCAGTCTAAGACCTCGGTAGAGCAGTTCCTCTCGTTTCGGGCTGCTCACAATGCTCTAGTTATGGATTCCAGCACCCTTTGAGAGTGCGTAAAAGAAAGTCCTACTAGAAACGTTTGAGTACCTGCGCCTAATGCGGGCGGATGTCAACAAGTTGCTGGATTGCTTCGGTGGTGCTGGTTTCCACATGAAAGAGATCTAGTCCAAGTTTAAACGTGTTTCAGTCCGTCTCAAAACGCTGCAGTGAACCACCGTAATGGATCTGCCTGTCCTACTTTAGCCGGGTGCTGTATTTTAGCTTGAAGATCGCGAGGAAAAGCGGAACGAACTCTGAAATCGTAGATCAAGAAGGCAGAAGCATTTAGCATGTGGCACACCGACATCGTCTCGCTTTTCAAAAATGGTTTCAGATCGTGTCGGAAACTCGAACGCCCACGCTGAAGGTGGAAAGGGGCGCTCATCCCGCTCCAAGCTGTTGTTGGCAACTTCCAGTACCATCTGGGCACGCTCGAAGGGCAAGCTGCTCTTGGGCTTTAAGGAAATCGCTCAGACGAATCCAATGCATTGGAAGCTGTTTTCATATCTGTTCTACCGGCTTGAGGATACCTCGATGGACGAAACGCCCCGGGACACGAGAAGAGTGAGAGATCGTATCAAAACGATACAACTCACAATGTGCAAACAGAACTATACTGGAGACGACCGAATACTAGTGCTGGATCTCCTCGCGTGCTTTGTCGCAGAAGCAGATAAACTCGCCATGAAAGAGGAGTAGGTCTTCGTTACTTTGCCATATTTAATAGGGGAGGTGGCCGAGGACAAATTCAATTCTGTAAGAAGCTCAAGTCGTACCTCTAAAGGAAAACTTTGTTGCTGGCCGAAGGCAGTGCAGTCCTTTCTGTGCTCTTACGCCACCAATAAGGCCATTGCAGCAGCCATCTCCACGTTGCGAGATACCTGCCAAAAAAAAGGCGAGACGGAAGCCGATTGTTTGAGAAGCCTTACAAAGGGGTTTCACCGTACTGCGAATGTTTATCCTACGACCGAGGAGTGTGCTATATTCATCAATGGACTGAACCCAGCGACTAGAACACTAGTTTTCCATCATTGAAAAGATTGGCCGAAGCTGACTTACCTAGAACTCGTGCAGTACGGGCTTGTGGTTAAGCACTTCGTGTTCGTCACTTTTAACAGAGGTTGAAATCTTCCAAGGCGATTGTGATGGTGAAGGATTCTCCATCTTTTTTCCTCATAGCTGAGAAGCAACCTTCAAGAGGGTAGGACCATGTTCACTTCTTCCAAAGCGCTGCTCTGTCCGTTCCGACGATCTCGCGTATGTCTACGGCGAGAGGACCTAAAATACTGCACAGAATGGTTCCTTGTGTTACGCTGGGAAAGGGAGGACCCAAACTCCAATTATCTTGTTTCAAAACGAATATTCCTGCCACTAGCGTCCAAGATGGGCAAACTCCGGCATGCCCGGACGGGTACCCGAACCTCGGGATGCTATCGCTGGAAGCACCGTTAACCTAATCAGTGACATGTGTTACGCGCACATTCATACGTCTGCGCAGTATATGTTCTTTCGATCACGGAACTCGCGTCAATGACAAATAACTACGAGGCATTGACCTCATAAGAAAAAGCATCGGCCCCGAGTGCATCAAATCTCAGTGCCATGATTGCCGTCTATGGATTAGTTACACACAACCCGCTACTGCGGAATGACCCAGAAAAAATCTGTAATTACAAGGGTTAGGGGTTTAGTTGACAGTCTTTGTATACCAGTCGTGCCTTAAATATTTTTCCGTGGTTCTTGGTCTTCGGTTTTGTCTTAGAAATCTAATTTTACTTATTGAATGCTTACGCTTTTCTTGGGATGCCAAAAATCTATGAAAGTTCTATACAAGGAATTACTCTTTCTTGTTTCACCGCTGTATTTTAGTAATTTTTGTGAGTCCCGGGCAAAACTTCGTGTATTTCTTCTGGCTCAAAGTCTTCAGCAAGCATCATGACCGCACCAGCTAAAGCGTCTTCAGTTACATCAGCGTGTGAATAGGTCAGCCATCTGGGCTGTGTCTGAGCACTATCACTTTTCTTTGAAATACTTTCTGTTGCATGCTCAACTTTTACAGCTGTGTTGTATGCACCAGAAGTCTTAGAATCCTTTTCGTTGTTGATAGATGTCTAATTATTAGTTTCTATATCATCTTTGGGTCCAACAGATGTATGATGTTCAGGAGAAACATATTCTGGAGCTTTTAAACATATCCCAAAGATGTGCAAAGTCCTGGTTTTGCGTTTAACTTTTTCTTTGTTCACAGAGTACATATACGTAAGCCTTGCAACCAAATAATTTGAAAAGAAAAATACTTGGTTTCTTTAAGAACCAACTTACGTGGACAGTAGAGTATCCTAGAAGATTTTTGGGACAAGGATCCTAATAGCATTAGTTGTTTGAACTGCTTTGACTCAAAAACATCTCCATATATATATTTAAAGTAAATAATGTATCTTTCCTTTTCAAATACTTTTCTTTTGATACTCTCAAACACTCTATTTTGCCTAAAAGGATTTGCTCCTTTACATTTATAATTTGAAACCACTTTAGTCAAGTATTTTTGAAATGCCTCAGATAAAACCTCCCCGTTTGTTTTATTTCTCCGTCTTGCAACAAGTTTTTGTTCTTGAGCTTTTACTAATTAAAAATATCCTAGAATCTGTTCTACAGATTCATTCTCAGATCCTTGAACGAACACAACTTTCTTTCTTATGTAGTCATTTGTAAAAGTCACGAATCACAAATTTGTTCCTTTTGATTTTATACACCCAATGTCTTTGGCACCAGTGACCTTAATAGAGGTTGAATAACGTTGTCTGGGGTTAATTTTATGTATTTCAGATTTATGCCAAAAGAACAAAAATATTCCCAATTTCTTTTCTATATCAACTCTTTATCATGCATTCTACCACGGCAGCGCCTAACCATGCCCACAACACGCAACACAATTTGTACCTTTTGAATTGATCGCGGTTCTCGATAACATCCGTAAGTTTATGCCATGAAGACAGATCCTTTGTAAAACTTGATTAGCCCCGTAAGACGCTTTTTAGTATAGAATTTGAAATATGAAGGCCTACGGATCAAATTTTAATTTCTTTACACTTTATTTGAGATGGTGCGTTGACCTGAGATGAGGTCAGACGGACCCCACATAATTTCATGGCATCGGTCCGATAGACACGAGGTATTCAAATGTCCGTATGAATAATTTCTAATTTTTCTTTAGCTTGAACTACTTCTATAAGTGAAAACGGTTTTGGCACCATTTTTCTGATGTGCATAATATGGGTAAATCTGTAAAACATTTGTGTTGACCGAGCAGGAAGTCGGCACAGTGACAAGTGATTCTCTCGGCTTTCATAACATTCTAGGCAGCGTCTCATATAAGATTTTGCACGACGTCGGGATACAGAATTCGAGTTTTAAACATATCGTGCCATGCTTTCATCCCAGTTATGCAGATATAATGATTGATACTGATGTGGTTTTTAGCTGGCAGCTATCCAGATTCAAGAAGTTTTTCGAACACTTGTTTGACATGATGTGAGTCACTGTCCTTGTAATCCAGTTTTCACTTGAACATCAATAAAATGATCAACGGAGGCCGCTGTTCCACGTTTCTGTGCCATCGTTTAGGAACGGCATCATGGGGCGAAAAATGCTTTGATGTAACAAGTTATATAACAATCGTAAATAAGATGACTATAAGTCGTATCTAAACCCATATGTTCTTTACAACCAATGTCCATCTACAATGTTCAAAACAATGTTTTCTCCCTTTTATTGTAACGTGCGGCATTCAATGGCTTATAAAACCAACGGGCCGTCTCACAGAGGCGATTTGTAGCTAGGTATAGCGGCGAGAGCTTAATCAGCTACCTTGTTACCCGGTTGTGGCGGCAGCAACGGCTTGGTAGAACGGCTTTGAGCAGCGGCCGAGTGCTTAGCGGAGCCGTGTCACGCCACTGACTTACGAAGTGCAGATGGACGTTGACCTTGTTCGACGAGGACTCAACGGAAACCACAAGCACTCCATCACGCCACTGACGTCGGGGAGTGCCGAGGTCGTTGGCAACTGGTGTGCTTCGAACGCTTTTCAAAGGTCTAGTGTAATTACTCATGCACAGACGAATTGCATTATTGGCAATCTTCTGCTGCACGTGTGGCGCTGCGCACGCTCTGTGCTGGCGTAACGCTAACGTTGGCCAAGGGCGCAACACACAGTAAAACTCTTCCAGAGTTTTTGTTCCATTTATTTTGGCTAACAATATTTTCATGTTCAGCACTGCTTTTTCTACCGTCGGCAATTTTATATCCCTTTTATCTTGCAGTGCGGGTATTCAAAAGAAAAGCCACGGTTGTCTTTCCGTACTTTTCATTCTTAGCAATTTCCTTGTTCTGTTTTCGTTCATTCCATGTTTTCATTCTTTCTTCTCGCAATATTCTCGCATGATTGTTTCCATGTTTATATTCTCAGTTATACGTTTTCCAACGTGGCAACCGAGGTTTCATATATATTTGGTAAGCATATTAAAATTCTTGTTATGTATTCTTCTTTAAGCATAT
The DNA here is from genome assembly GCA_019155205.2 of Gracilaria vermiculophylla. Classification (NCBI taxonomy): domain Eukaryota; phylum Rhodophyta; class Florideophyceae; order Gracilariales; family Gracilariaceae; genus Gracilaria; species Gracilaria vermiculophylla. The sequence goes on from JAHNZQ020003150.1 coordinate 891,982, forward strand.
TAACACCCAATTGTGGTCGGTTTGTTTCTAAGAGCTTAAACCCTGCGATGTAGTCCTCTTAAAACTTTTCTTGAGAAAGCAACTTAAATTGATATCGTTATTTTATGTTCTTTTTCTTTTCTATACACTTGCTTTCATAAAGTGTGGATAATATTTGCTAGTCTTTTGATTCAGATCCTCAGGACTTAATATAATCATATAGACTACCTTAAAATGATAAAACGGAAACGAAAGACCAGTTGGGGCAAAAAAAGACAGGTGAAATAAACTCGAATGATGACTTTCCTTGTGGAGTAATCGTTTTTTGGGATTTGGTGCCGCTACTTGGCATCTACGGTTTCTTATATAGGGAGTTATACCCCCCTAAAAGGTTGCATAATAACAAATATCAAATGTACTATCTAGATGCTACTCTATTTCTCTAAACTCATCTAGAAAACTAATTAGAAATCTCTAGATGCGTTACAGCAATGCAACATAGAATTCTACACTCAAAATAAAAACTAACAACATAAATGCTACGTAAATATGCCTTGCTGGCATGCGTCTAGAACAACCTAGAAAAACCGGGACTATTCTAGATTGTTACACTATTCCCCCCTCCTCTCTAATGACGACCACGTCAATGATACTCAGGTAGTAACCCATTATCAATATTTTATTTGTGCCAAACATCGGTTACAGTCCGATCACGATCCACGAAATCTCTTGTTGGCTGCCACTCAGCTTCATGAGTTGGCGCCCCCCTCATTAATGTCAGAAATTGATATCCTCTTCCTCGCTTTCGTTGCTTCAGAATACTTCCAATGACTTGTTCTTCTCCTTCAGGCATCGGTACCGGATCAGGTCTTTCATGAATGGGCATCCCAATTCCGGCAGGATGTTACCTATATGGAGTTGTATGGATCACATGAACAACTGTATGGATCTTGAGGTGACTTGGTATATCCAACCATAATGCATTCTTTCCAATTGACTCCTTCACCATAAATGGCCCGGAACTTTCTTGCAGTCAGCTTCTGTGTTACCTGAGACCTGGAATATAAATCCGTTAACAAAGATTTGTTCAACCACACTTTTGATCCAATTTGATAATTTAGAGCTCGATAAAGTTGAGAGGATATTGCACTTTGTCTAGCCTTGGACACTTTGTACGAGAACTTAGCATCTTCCAAAGAATTTTTTAAACTTGTCTTGAACTCTTCAATGCTTTCAATCGGCATCTCTGCTCCTGAAATCATATCAAGAGGCGTCTTCGGATAATATCCCAAGTCCATTTCGAATGGCGACATTCCCAAGTCTTCAGTCACAGAAGACTTATATGCAAACTCTGCTGCAGGTCGCAAGTCATCTCAATCATTCTGATGGTACGAGCAATAGCACCATAAATAGTTTTCAACCATTCGGCTCATAATCTCCGATGCACCATCTGTCTGCGGATGACGACTTGTGGACATCCTCAACTTTACTTCACATAGCTTCATCACATTTTCCCAGAACTTTTAAGTGAACAAAGGATCTCTGTCTGAAACATTGGTATTTGGTAAGCCATGGAGTTTGAATATGTTGTTGAAGAATGAAATAGCCACATCTACTGCCGTGTCATTCACATTACAAGGAATGAAATAAAATGTTCTTGTAAGACGATCATCCCAAGTTGTGACTGCATCTTTTCCATTCTTAGTTCTTGAAAGATGTACTATAAACTCAGTAGCTAGAGATCCCTATCTTCTCTTAGCCCTCTCTAATGAATTTGGAACTGTCATTTTCTTTTGATTCGAATTTTTTGCTTGCTGACATCAAAAGCATCCTTGCACATAATTTCGAACATCACGTTTCTTATGTCTCCAGTGATAGTTCGAAAGTCTAGATAAAGTCTTCGCAAAAGAAAAATGTCTTCTTATTTTCGAATCATGCGCTAGCTGCAGAATATCAGAAACACTCTTCCTTGGAACACACAGTTTCTTACCATACACCAGTCGTTTTCCTTCTCTCCTAAACATGTGAATTATCTTTTCAAGCTGTAACTTCTTAATATCATTAGAAGGCCAGTTTCCATCTAAGACTCTAGCAATAGGTCCAAAGAACTGATCATCACCATAACTGCTAAGAATATCATCAACATCAAAGGATAACACTTCCAAATCATTATCTGAAGGGTTATCCATATCCTAAGAGTTGGTTAAATGAGGAGCTCTTGACAAAGCATCACCAAGTACATGAGTCTTTCCTTGCTTCAAGGTAATTGGAAATATGCCAAAATTACCAAGCGTTTCAATCTACCGTGCCTCTTTTCGACGTAACGTAGGCTTGGTGAATAACTGATTCAGAACTTGATTGTGAGTTATAGTCTCAAATGATGAACCTTCCAAATAACATCTAAACCTCTGAAGAGAAGATATCAAACCAAGACGTTTCCTATCATTTGCGAAATAATCTCTCTCAGTAGGAGACAGCTTTTTAGAATAGAAGGCAATAACACAATCCTTTCCATGCTCATGTAATTGTGTTAAAGTTCCTCCAACCGCATATTGCGAGGCATCACCATGACCTCAAAATCTCTTGTTCCAGTCTCAGGCAACAAGAATAGGGGCTTCGGTGATGGCTTATTTCAACTTTTGGAATGCTTCATCACAACTCTCATTCCATTTTCCAACATCGATATCTTTCTTTTTCAGATCCGTTAATAGGGCTGCAACTTCCGAGAACTTGTGAATAAACCGCAGAAGAATTGAAGTACTCCAATAAAACTTATAATGTCCGTAACCGTTTTCGGCTTCGGCCATGTTCTCAAAAACTCGACTTTTTCTGGGTTGACGCGAAGACCATCTTTCCCGACTATGAAGCCCAAAAACTCTCTCTCTGTTTTCAGAAAATCACATTTCTTCGGAGAAACATAAAGCTCATGTTCTTTCAGGCGCGTTAGTACGATTTCCAGATGCTTGAGATGCCTTTCTTCATCCTTGCTGAATATTAGAAGATCATCAATGTACACAACCATAAATAGATCAATAAAATTATAGAAAATACGGTTCATCAACAACTGGAATGTAACCGGGGCATTACATAAACCCATCGGCACAACAAGATACTCAAACTGTCCGTACTTCGAATTGAACGCGGTCTTTTCAAAATCCTCAGGCTTCACCCGTATCTGATGGAAAACAGTTTTCAAGTCCAGCTTTGAGAAGACTCTTGCATCACCAAGCCTATCAAACATCTCATCTGGTCGACACAATGGCGCATTGTTTCTTTTTGAGATTCGATTAAGAGCTCGATAATCGACCACTCCTCTCAATTTGTCTTTCTCTTGGACGAAGAACAACAGCAATCCATATGGGGACTTACTAGGCCTAATCTTCTTATTTCTCAGCAAATATTCTACATACTCTTTTGCAGCTTTCCACTCCGTGGCGGACATCTGAAACAATGGACGATGAGGTGGCTTAAAACCTTTCTCAACCTCAATCTCATGATCCATACTTCTCTTTGGTGGTAGTCCAGCAGGTAGTTTCCCTTTGAAAACATCTTTAAATCGAGTCAACAGCTTTTCCAAATGAACATGCTTTTGACATTCGACTGCTGAGGGTTTAGTCAATTTAAACTCATTCCCATCAACGAGTTGATATAAATTGAAATCTCTCCCATTATTCTTTCTCCTAATCATGTTCCGGAACTTCTTAACTCCAATGCCTATGACTCTTACTTCCCCGCTCGAATTATCGTCAGTCATTGGAACCACGTCTCTTCCTACCCTGATAACACGTTCTTGATAATCTATATCAGGATTTTTGAAAACATCCATGGCATTCCAAGAGGCACATCATATTTACAATCTGCGACAATCCAATTGAATTTGTACAGATGGGAACCAATCTTCAGTGTTGCTTCTAGGATGACTTCCGACGCTTCTTCCTTTGACTTCTTATTCGAATGATTGACAGTAGCATTGAATCTCTTAAATCAAAACTTTTCCTTGCTTCGAGCTGCAAAGTCCCTTGACACTACGTCTGTATTACATCCGTCATCTTTGAGGATGGACACTTTTACCTCATTCAATGTCCCATTGAGTATGATCAATTTTTCAATTGGAATTGAATCCTCATTGACTTGGGTATTGTCTTCACGACACTAAACGATAGTATTGGACTCCAAACTAGTCTTCGAGACTCTTATCGCATGATTTCTTTGTCTTTCCTCCACTTCATAGCTATCACCATTGTGAATCTCTTCTTCCAAGACTGGACTCTGTATACTTTGTCGTAGTTGCCTAACCTCTGCAACAAGATGCTTACAGTCACTCATACTTGGTCCAACCGGAGCGTTCTTTCCTTTCGGCGGACCCCTTAGTTTTCCGAGTAACGGTCAATAATTTGAGCATTATTAGATGCAATCTTACTCCTACGGTCATCATGTTTCCATTGCCTACAGCCTACTTTATGATATGTGTAGCAGCGGTTCCATTTGTACAACTTCTCTTTCTCCACATCAAATCGACTATTCCTACTTCGAATTTGACCATTGTTGTACATTCTTTCCACGTAACCTATCTATATTGGAACGGGAGCCTGATTTGAAACATAATTCGACTGTTTACCAAACCATGAGAGCATGCCAGATCCCGGTAAGGCGCTGGCAATATTCAAAGCAATTTGGGGTCTTCTTCGACGTTCGTAAAATTACCTTTAAGAATAATTAGCTTAGCTTGCGGCTTCAATCCAGAGACAAACTTATCTAACATTTCATCCATTGAAATTCCTGGGATGCTTAGAGCCACATTTCTAACTTCTAAAAGATAAGCTGCATTAGAATACTTTTGATGCAAAGATCTTAACTTGTCTCTTGCACGTCGAACACTATCAGCCGGAATAAACTCAGCTCCTACCAGATTCTTGAACTCTTTACCGGAATCCAGGACAGCATTAGCGGCAGCCTTCATGAACCACCAACTTGCAGCTGTGCCCGTAAACAAGGTTGTAGCATACGTAATCTTAACTCCTTAATTTAACACCAACTCTGTGTTTTGCATTTGAACAAGTGCTAAGTATTGTTTAAGCTGGTACAATCAAGTTTCCACAATGAGTCTATCCCGGGTGCTCTTGAACTGTTCCGACTTGATCGGCTTTAAAAACGACATCTTAAACCAACTCTTTTTCTTCTCTTGCAACATTCTCTCTTGAATTTATATTCACTTAATAGTTGTAGAAAGGCGTCCCACGGCAACGGGTCCTCTTCCTGCAAGAGGGTGCTAATAGCGACTCTTCGCAAGCCACACTCGAGAGTTACGGCGATCAATATCTGTTCGGGATATCCCCACCAGTCTTTTGTCACAGACCTTTCGGTGTCCCTAACCTACACAAAATGATCTCGAGCCGACCGAAAGATACTTCGCAATATTGGAGGTCAGAGGGGCAAGGGAAAGTTGGAGGAATATTAAGAATATTCGCCAGCTCTGGGTTGGATTTACTTGGAGGTCCATCGACCACGACTTATATAGTGGTTCAGTCGCACCGACTAGGATGCATCAGAAATTACACTACAATGGCGAGATACTCCATACTACCAATCATATTGTAACATGACATAAATGTACTAGCCACAATTCAATAGTGCTTACAACAGCAAGGCACAACAAGGCATGACAGTTCCGTACACTCAGGAGACCATGAAAATGCACAAATTCACTCAACCACCTTACACTCTCTGTATTCCGCCACCACTCGTGTCCATACAGCAATGTGTGTGTATAGTTACCATGATGAGGCACATTACACTAAACCATATCCGGTGTACATTAAGCTGAGTTTGCAATGTGTACACCTGGAAACGATATGGTAGTGAACAACGTGCCGAGTAGCACACCTGAACACGTGTACCAGATAGAGTCAACATTCAACGCAGCCCATGATCCCCAGAACATTTAATTGTCAGTGACAGCACAGGCACTTCATCCAACACGCAATGAATGCACTACCTGACTATGGTGCTCCTACCTGATCAAACCTATAGCGCGTTACTTGAACCCTTGTCCCAGTCGGCCGGCCTAGTTAACAGCCAATAGTCGAGAGAGTTGTTTAAGGATACGCTAGGTGACTCGGCGCAGAACAACCAAAATCAAAGTAGGCAAAAATATTGAAGATACCTTCCTGCATATCTAGTTCTTCCTGCAGAACTAGAATACTTTCACACACCTGGCACTCCAGCCCACAGGTGGAGACTTACAAACGACTGGCACTCCAGCCCACAGTCGTGGTACAACCTGACTACCTTCGGCCTACTGTGCGATCCTACCAGTGAAACGAAAGACCAGATGGGGAAAAGGAATACAGGTGAAATAAACTCAAATGATGACTTTCCTTGTTGTATAATCGTGTTTTGGGAGTTGGTGCTGCTACTTGGCATTTTGGACCTCTTATATAGAGAACTATACACCCCTAAAAGGTGACATAATAAAAAATATCAAATATACTATCTAAATGCTTCTCAAGTGCTCTAAACGCATCTACAACATTAATTAGAAACCTCTAGACGCGTTACAGCAATGCAACACAAAATTCTACACGCAAAAGAAAAACTAAAAAACAAATGCCACGCGAAATATGCCTTGCTGGCATGCGTCCAGAACAGCCTTGAATAACCTGGACTATTCTAGATTGTTACAAAAACAATATCAGTTAATAAATTTATATTGGAGCAGGATTGTTTTCTTCTCCAATCACTAATTTCTGATATTTCTTTTTCTTCAGATAATTTGACGTGCGTTATTACCAAGTATAATAATTTTCTTCATTTGCTTTCTCGATTCTTGTGTGAATTTATCGTCTCTGTACATAGTTGCACAAATCCACTTCCACTTTGTGTAAACTGAAATCAAATAAACTTATTTGCAACCAGTCAAATGTACGAGAGAAAAACTTTTCTTTGAATTTTGGTGGAAAGGATTGTGAAACTTTTTCGTACAGTCAAATTCCAGCGTTTTGAAATATATCTGTTTTTCTATCGCATGTTTCAAGTTTTAAAACGATAATGAACCATTTTCTTCTGTGCAGTAAAACGTTTTCTTAAGTCTTTTAAATTGTTCGGATTCTGCACAAATCTTGTTTCGGGTCGATTTCCACTGCCCTGATTTACGAGCTTGCAGTAATTTTCAAAAACTCTGGAATTTTTTTGATAGGCCAAAGTGATATATCTTTCTGTATCACCTTGCTGAGCGTCTGCGATGTATTTCAGTTCTATGAAGAATACCGTGTCTTCAAAGCAATTAAACTAACGCCAATAAAAGACCCACGCGCGAGCAAATCACATAACATTATGTAGTTTGAACAGTTCAATGATTTGATAAACTTCAGTAGGCACAATACTATTTTACAATGAACACTAGGCTTAACGTTTATTTTCCGTCAAACACGGTGCTAAAACTGTTGTCTTATACGGTTCTTTATAATTATTACTTCACTTTATAGTTCCATGTGTTTTCTATCATGAAACATGAAGAATATAAACAATATTGTTCTATAGAATATTTTAGAATTTTGATTGCAGAAGTTGTTTCTAGCTGCTTTTGTAGAAGCTCTCAGAATTTTTCACAACAGCTATCACAGTCCAGAGAGTTGTAGTGCTTTTGAAGTTCGGTTTTTAAAAAACCACTTCCACGTCTGGTTAAACGCTTTCGCCCCGGATCTTTCAATTTTTAGAGAGTTGCACATTTGCCTCATATTCGATCGTAAAAGCATTAAAAGCCTTGTTGGTCGTTGCATCCTTGTTACGTTGTGGGTGATTTTTTTGCAATATGTTAAGGAAGGCAGGGACGATACGCACCTTGAAGCCAACTTAATCAGTTTTGGATTTTATTTTGAACATTCCAATGATTGTTTTCGGCGACGGAAGGTTTCCCTGCCATTCTTTTTTTGAGATAAAATGTTTGCTTTCTCTTCTAGACCACGTGGTAATGGTATTGACTGGGCCCTTACGATATGCGCCTTCCAATGTGGGGCATTTGGCTGTATTGCTCATCAATTACAAAGTCTATAATTGCTGAACCTGTTCACAAGTTCGCATAAGGTAATTTGAAAGCCAAAATGGGGCAAATGAATACTGTGCTTGGAGGTGCTAAAAGCAGTGTGAATAACATAAACAAACTACTAGGAAGCTTATTGAAGGGCATAATCACTCTTTCCAAAGATTAGAGTAATACTTTATAAAGAAAGTAGCCCTGGAGAGTGATGCTCATAGGAACCATGATGCTGTCCTTCAAAAAGATACATGGATAATTATTTTTTATTCTATGATCCCTTGACAGGCGTGTAGCTTGGCGCATTAGATCGTTCTTCTTTGATCATCTTTAATTGTGCTTTCTTAGAACGGGTAAATTCAAATAGGTAATTTGGTAGCCGTATTGTTTAAGAGTGCCATATTTCCCTTCAGTGCAGTCTTAGCACTTTAGTGTTGCAGCGCGATAGATGATTCTTCTCTATGAGCTCAATTATTTCCATAGCTGAGCATTTCAACCATGGAAAGTGTCCTATGCTTTGCGGGGACATACCAAATTTCTTGCATTCTTCATCCGACTCGCGTTCTCGCGAAGAAGCATTTCATTTTGTGGATATGGTACCGTTCTAGAAAGCTCTAGCTCAGACATTGGTGGATAGCGGACAAAATACAGTAAAGAAGGTGTTCTAAAAGCAAGTAGAAGCTTTTTGAACAAAGTATACTGCTAGAACGATCTGGACGTTTTTAGGAGATTCTATAGAAGAACACAATCTACATTTTTATTGCTTATAATAGGAATTATATGGAACTATACTATATAATAGAAATGATGTGGGACACTATATAAAACTTTCCTAGCACTACTTTTGACGGAAGAAAGCAGTCAAGCCAAGTGTTCAAGATAGAACGAAGATTGCGTTGATTTAAGTCTATCAGAGAATTGTACTGCACAACCTAAATTAGGTTATGGGCCCAGCCCACGCATGAGCTATGTGTCGTCGCTATTACAACTGTTTGAAAGACAAGCTATCCGGCGAAGCGCAGAAAAACGTCGTGGAAGTTCGGCAAAGTGAAAACATCGAAAATTTTAGCAACTCGGCCATCAGAAAAATTTAGGAAAATTTGAAAATTATTGCACTGTACTATGCAGAGAAGAAAAAATCGTTGGGGAAACCAGAATTTGGCAGAATCCGAAGGAATCAGACCTTTTCGAAAACTCTTGTCCTATACATCAGAAAATCGTTCAATATCGTTCAAAACGGAAATTACAGGAAAAAGAAAACCAGAACTTTTTTGAAAACTCCTGTATTGGACAGTGAACAAACGTTGAAATTCGTTTCGAACAAAACTCAAAGAAAATTGCTTTTGTCAATAACTGTACAAGGGACATATAAGTTTAATCATTGAAACAACTTGAAAACTTGTTAGTGCAGCCATGGAAACAGAGGTTAGAAGAACGTTCAACATCGGGAAACGAAATGGAGAAAATTATTTCTCGTGGAAATTACGCATAATAAACAATCTATAGAAAAAGGACTCTTGGAAAACAGTAAATGGAGTAGAAAATAATGCTGTTCTAAATGAAAAAGCATAAATTGATTTTTTTCATCAGTTTACGATAATAAAATAGTATATGTTTAATCCTATAAAACTGGATCAAAAGCCAGGAAAATATTATCAAACATTTACGAATATAAAGGTATGGCAAAAAAATGGATGTTGAAGAACAGTAGCAGTCTAAGAAGCTTTCAGAAAGAGAATCTGCAAAAGAATATATTGAAGAACGGAAGCGTTTAAATACATAACTTCAACCGTTTTGGAACACAAAAGTCTAACGAAGAATACATAATGAGTCTTTTAGGAAGTTTACCGAAAAGCTATGAAAGCCTGGTTGTAACCTTGGAAAACATCGCAGAAATTTTAAGTGTTGAAGAACTACACGCTAGGATACTATGTGAAGATTGAAAGAAAAAGAAAAATGACTCAAATAAAATTTAGGGCACCCTTTTACAAGGAAAGTCTCCTTACAAACAGAGACAGAGCTTAAATTTCAAATGCCGTTACTGAAAGAAAAAATGTCACAAAAGTGGCAATTGTTGGAAACGCAAAACCGATCAAAATAAACCTTCCACCCAGAAATTCACAGATAAAAACAGTGGAACATTTTTAATGACAAATATTGATCCGATAAAACTATTAGGAACATGGTACGTAGATTCTGGTGCATCATTTCATATGAGAAATGACTATAACTGGTTCACAGAAAATAGTATTCAAAATACTGACCCTATTGCAATAAGGCTTGGAGACGGAACAACAGTGTTCTCTACCAAGAAAGAAAATGTTGATATTGAGGTATTAAAAAATGGAAAACTACTACCTATACCAGTCCATGATGTACTTTATTTGCCAGAAATTGCAACAAATATATTATCTAATAGATAGATAGATGAAAGAGAACACAATATCTATTTCAAGAATGGTTTGTGTTTCGTAACATTGAAAGTTTTAAAAGAAACGCTATTTAAAATCAGAAAAGACTATGCAATGTATAGATTTAAAGGCTTCAAGGTCATCACAGAGTTAAATTCAGCACATGCAGCCACTTTTACAGAAACAAATCTATTGCACGAAAGACTAGAACATCTCGGAAAAACTGTTTTAGAACAAATGAACTCTATCAAAACGCCACATGGTCTACTCGGAAAGTTTGAAAAGGAAAACATAAGTTCATGCAAAGAATGCGCTCAAGGAAAAATGACTTCAAAATCATTTAAGATCTCAGGAAAGTTTCGTTCCGTTGAAAAACTGGAACTCATACATACAGATATATGTGGTCCTATGAGAACTACCTCAAAAAGGAAAAAAATTGCATTCCATTACTTTTATTCACGACTTCACTAGAAGATCGTTTGTATATTTTCTAAAATCCAAAACAGAAGCTTTGAAGACGACAAAGAATTTTGTCAAGATGATAGAAAACCAAGAAGGAGGAACTATAAAAAGAATCAAAAGTGACTGTGTTGGGGAATACATGTCTAAATCATTTCAAGATTTTTTAAGTGAAAAAGAAATACTCTTTAAACCAACAGGATCCTACCAGCCTTAAGGGAACGGAACTGCAGAAAGATTGAACAGAACTTTTGTGGTACTGTCAGTTATCTTTTCGAGGTAGTAGAGCACAACGTCCGTTAGGAGTTTTCGTTGACTTCAAAGGTGCGTGTTCCTTAAGGTGGTCTTCAGTACACACTTTCGATATCCGGGGGAATTCTTAAAGGGGATACGCAAACACCAAGTAGAGGGGGAGGTTCACTGGGAGGACAATGCTCCTACAGGCGCTGCTATAATGCGACCTGGGGATCGGCAGCTTAGAAACCTGAGGATGATCGACGAGAGTCTCCAACCGGAATAGTGGATGGAGACTCAAGAAGGCTTCTCTTTACTTCCCTAGAGGTGGAGCTCAACCGGAAAATTAAGTATTAAGCCAGGAGCCCGCCTCGGAAGGTCTCACTACTGTTGTAGTTACCTGCATAAATTAACTAAAATAAATATAACTTCTACTGACCCTTAAGGATAATATAGCGCATGCGGGCTAAACCATGCACCACGTGGCCTTGCTAATAAAATAAGAGCTCTTCTGAGGAATATCACGCCATAAAGCCGCACCACCATATTTCCTTAGGAGCCACTGTACTACATATCCCTTTTCTTAAACTGCACCACGTATTCGAGGTGCATCTCCCGATTCCGTGATCCCCGTGGGGGAACCTATGGGTGTTAAGAAAAGCGTGGCCTCCGGCATTTGACACATTCTCTCCTTCGGGCCTTCCTTCATACATCCATACTCCTACGCGGCGTATCACCGCGGGCTCGTGTTTTATCCCTTGCCGTGTCTACGGGCCCTGGTCTTCTTTAACCCGGCTACGTCTCCTCCTTCTTTGCGTAACCCGTTGGTACTGTCGCGCCAGTCGGTGGCGTGAGCTTACGGGCCCTCCAGCGTTTCGAGCGTGGTGAAGGCCTGCAACCTCCGTGGCCGGAGCATGGGTCAGTCCAGAGTTGACGATATCTCCCTCAAGGCACTTGACGCTCCGATTACCTCGAGGATTCTCCTTCGGGAACACCCGATTCATCGCGTCCGTTCATTCCGTCTCCATGAAGGTGCATCATCTCATTATCTTCACGTCCGCGCCCTCTTCGGCCTCTACTTGATTTGAACGTACGCCCCACTATGGTGCTCCATACCTCGCCTGCTTCCGGTCGCTCGGTTTCCCCGCAAGTTCTACGATGGCGGCTTGACGCGGCTCCCTACCCAGTCGGGTGTATAACTGCGAGCTGCTCCCCAAGTGGCTTCAGACCACTCTCCTCAGGTATTACAACACGTTTGGCGACATCCATCAAGCTTTCTACACCTGCGGCATGTCTTCTCCATCTCCAACTGTAGCATTTGGGATGCTTTTGGTTCGGAGGGCCGAATAGTGAGCTAAGTCCGTTGAGATTACTCATAGTCTCTGGCACGGTAATCAGAAGGATACCCGGAATGTATGACGTGACCCTCTTTGGTGG
>JAHNZQ020003150.1:904633-929411 GCA_019155205.2 Gracilaria vermiculophylla
GGTGTATCATACCTCGACCGCTGCACCATTCCATCCACCAGAGCAGTTCGACCTTCGAGCCACGCGTGTCTTCTTCCCATTCCATGATAGGCGCGTACGTCCCCCGTGTCCCGTGGAGGATAACATCCACCACTTCCGACCGTACCTCCAGGCGTTGCGATTCCGCGCTGCACCGGAGATTGCGTGCAACGAGCAGAAGCTGAACTGGGTTGACTCCTATTGCGCTCACTGGCTCCACACTCTGGTGCACGGTGACAACACTCCGACAACGGTGGGACACTGCGATACCCCATATCTGAGGTGCGCCGAGGAGTGTGAGGTTCAGGTGCGACTCTACGTTCTACTTCACAAAGAGAGCTCACACCAAAAAAGAGGCGACCGGGAAGCATTGCTCATGGACGCTCGGATCTCGCAGTGTTGCCCTTCGAACCCCCATACGATCGCTTCTACTGGCTCAACCGAAATCGATGTTGGACGCACCTTGCGGATGAAATCCACGTATGCACCGCCTTCGGGTACTTCTATGGTTGGCGAAACACAGAATTCCACGACATGCCTTCCAGACAGCGTCCGAAGTACTTCCTCATGATGAAAGACTCTTGGAGAAACCATTGGGTACTCCCGGAACTCTGCGTGGCGACACCCATCACCTTTGCGAACCACACCTCCGAGGTTCTAGATCCCCACGCCTGCTTACGGAGTTTCGTCATGTTCATCGCCTCGAGGTAGTTCGTGGTCGGCAGCCTGATGGCGCTTTAAAAAGCATCCAACGAGGGTATCACATTCTATACTCGGTGCCGCGACGGTCGCCTCAACTGGGACTCTTCCTATAAGCGGACTGCCGAACGTTTGCTCCCCTTTTTGCCATCTATTATCCGGATCCTGCGCTCTTTCGGCATCCAGAACCATATTAAGGGCACGGCATGGAGTGAATCCGAGGCGGAGATACTGCTGGACTACAACCTGCAGATGGCGTGGAACGACACGCCGGGCTTTCTTTGTTACGACTACAGCGAAGATACGTTCCACCTCATCGTGAGGAACCCCAATGGAGACGATGACGGGCGAGCCTATCCAGCCTTTCCCCGTCTGGCGCCTCCTCGAGTTCCATAGGTGCCACAGCTCGGCGTACGCGACTATGACCCTTTGATGGACAGCTGGGCGCATCATACGCCCCGTCGGTTACCGTCTCCGTTTCAGGATATGTGGCGCCTCCTAAGGTGATAACCCCGTGGCCCGCCGCAATGCCGGGGGCTGCTGCAGTGGTAGCCGCCATATCTCTTATGGAAGAGGACGAGAATTTTCCCGTTCCGGCACCTTCAGCCTCTGTGGTGCAACCCCAACTGCCGAACGTCCCTGCGCTTGTTCTTCAGCATCGCCTGCGGAGCGTTTCAGTTCCCGCACCGCCGTCACCTCCGATGTCACCGACTCCCTTCTTGGCTGTGCCGACCTCCACGACGGAACCTGCGGAGTCCCGTCGAGAAGCGTCTATCCCACCTGGTCGCCCGTCCGCGGCTCCTTCGGTGGCGTTTGATGCACTGTCAACGGAGGTGGCCGCTTCGGGTGCACCGTCGGGCGGATTGTCCTCTGAGACTATGGGTGCCGCCTTCTACAAGTTGGTGCATGCGTGCCTCGTGACGGGCCATCCTGCTCCGTCTTCTCCTGTAGAGGCTCTGCGCGAGGCGCGTGCCTGGGTCTTAGAACTCCATAAGGCTCGGACGGACCGAGCTTCGATGGCGGCCATTATTGAAAGCCTGTCGGAGTTCTTAGAGGTCCTAGCGCTCACAGCAGAAGATTGCCTCAAATCAAAGTATACGACCTGAGTCGCTGACCTGTTGCCGAAAGGACCCTGGCGATGGGAGTTTGTTTTCGGTAGTGGCAGAATAAACGATCCTTCAGTTGGAGCAGAAGCTCCATGAACTATAGTTCCAAAATGACTAGGCCGTGCAGGCGTGCTCAGCAACACAAATTTCCGCAGCGGAAGCATGCGATAAGCGAACAACGGCATCCTGGAGGCGAAAAAGAGAACTCCAGGTAGGGGATAAACTGCGGAGGCGAAAAACACTCCGGTCGGGGGCCCCCTCCCCCTTTCCTAAACGAAAGCGCCTATTTGGAGAGGCGTTTCCGCACCAGATTGGCGTGATATCGCCTAAGAAAGTTCTCCGAGATATGTTCCGGAGGTTCTTACGTGTCGTCCTTCGAGGTGTACCCATACCAGCGGACGCGGTGCAGTATTTCTGCAGGGGTTTGACGATGGGAGACGATATGGTTCACCGCGTAGAGGATGTTACCTTCAGGGGTCAGGATAGCATCGGGAGCCTCCAGTGATGGTTCAACGAGAGCGGTAATACGGTTACCAGTATCCCGTGGTGTCGTCGTGCCTGAGGTGGTCGCGTGAGGAATCTCCGCACGTTGTCCTTGAGGTGCGGTGGTGGGAATTCCTGAGAGGTTGGGCGTTGGGACTTTCGTCACCCTATCACGGGAGACGACGTACCTGAGTCCGTTCACCTCAATGGAGACAGTATCCCTATAGGTGGCCAGGACTTTGTAAGGCCCTGAGGTGGTCGGCGCTAACTTGCGCCTGACTTCCGGCGTTTCATCGAAGTTTTACCCGGGTTTGTCTAGGAAAACTTCGTCGCCTTTCTTCAGGTGAGGGCCTTCCATGACCTTTCGGTCGAAGTCCTTTTTATATCTCCTCTGCGAGGCGTTGAGGCTCTCCTTCGCGAGCGAGAACGCTTTCTCATATCGCCTTAGGATGGAGCGTTGGGCCTGCGCCGCTGTTGGCGTCTGTGGCCCATCCGCCGGGTGCGCCGCGGCGCGTGCTGCGATGACGGAACTTGGCGGGATGCGTGAGAGCATCAGATTGAAAGGAGAGGTACCCGTGGAGCGGTGCACCTGTAGGTTGTATGCATACGTGAGGGGTCCCACATTTGCGTCCCAATCCTTCTGGTGGTCCACGACGTAGCGCTTCAGCCTCGAGGCGATGGTTTTGTTGAACCTTTCCGCCTGTCCATTTTTCTAGGGGTGATAGGCAGTTATAAACAACTTTTTCATGCCCAGCATTCCGGACACGGCGCTGAAGAGTTTCGCCGCGAACTGGGGGCGATTTTCCGTATGGAAGTACAACGATATCCCGTAGGGGTAAACCCAATGCTCCAGAAAGGCGTCAGCAATCACTGCCACAGTAGTGCTCCGGAGGGGGATGGCGTGCGTGATCTTGGAGAAACGATCCATAATCACGAGGATAAATCGATGTTCTCGCTCCGTCTTGGGGAGAAGACCCAAGATGTCTATGGCCACAAACTCCAGCGGTCCTGAAGGTGGAAACAGCGTGAGCGACGTCCAGTGTTTCCGTATACTCCCCCTAGCGGCGGCGCAGGAATAGAAATCCGCCACCGTTTGGAAGGCGTCACTAGCGATATTCGGCCAATAGAAGTCCTTCCGTATGGTGAAATATATCCGAGATCCACCGGGATGCCCGACGAGGCGAGCATAGTGCGAGAGATACAACACTCTCGCCGATAGCTTTGTCGGCACCAACTTTTGGAGAGTTCCATCCAGGGGGGGCGCGGCGTAGAAGCAAGCCATCTCGGTCGACGTTAAATGACGATGTCAAACTCCCCACAGTGGTAAGGATATCCTTGCAGTACGCATCCGTACTCTGTTCCTTCAGGAACTCCACCACAGTGACGGGGAGAACTTATTTCACCACCTCAACAAGAGGTATCACCTCAGGGAGTCCGCTATACTTTCCTCCAGGTTCACAGCACTCCAAACATTCTCCATCGGATCTTTCTTTCCCGTTGGCGTCCTGTATAACCAGACACGGGATGTTGTCCTCCAAAAGTGTTCCATCTTCCCCATCGGTGGAGATTCGCGAGAGCGCGTCCGCTGCCTGGTGTTCAATGTCAGGGCGGTGGAAGATGTTAAACTCGAACTCCAGGAGGCGTAACCTCCACCTTCCAGGCAACCGGAAGCATCCTTCAAGGACAGTATCTACATCAGTGGTGCGTGGTCCGTCCTGAAGGCGAAGCGCGCGCCTTCCCGGTAAGCGCGTAAAAGCAAAACCGCCCACACGATGGCGAGACATTCGCCCTCCGAGGTGGAATAATTCCGTTCCATGCGGGTGAGGCTGCGACTCCAATACCCGATGGGTTGAAGTTCACCTTCCATTTGCTCCTGTAGGATGGCATATCCGACCTGATATTTACAGGCGTCAGTGTCCAGCACCATTCGGCCGTGCCGCTTCGGAAGTACCAAGATTGGTGGTTCTATTAGTCTCCTCTTCAATGTGTCGAAGGCTTCGAACTCCTCGTTTGTCAAGATAGCCAATTGCGTCAGCTTATTATTCTCCAAGAAGAGATTTAACGGCGCCGCTATATGGAAAAAATTCTGTGCAAACCTCCGGAAGACGTTACACAACCCAAGGAAGGAGCGGAGTTTCGTCTGGTTTGTGGGAGAGTGAGCTTCCTTGATGGCGTCCTGAGTTTTCCTGGAAACCTGTAGGCGGCCCATAGGCACAAAGTGCCCCAGGTAGTCCACCGAAGACTTGAAAAAGAAACATTTCTCCTGCTTCAAGATGAGTCCAGCGTCCTTTAGGAGTTGGAGCACGTGCTTTAAATGAATGAAGTTCTCCTCCATGCTTCAGGAGTACATGATGACGTCATCGACATATACCGAGGCGTACAGCCACTTCACTTTTGACAGGATAGTGTCCACAGCTCGTTGGAACGTAGCGGGTGCATTCTTCAATCCAAATGGCATCATTAGGAATCTGAATATCCCACAGTGCGAGGTGAACGTTGTCTTATCCTTATCGGAGTCGTCCATCTCTATCTGCCAGTAGCCGCTATTGGCATCCAGCGTGGAGAAAAGGGACGCATCGCCTAAGGAGTCAATACATTCATCCATCCGGGGTATCGGATACGAATCGCATGCCGTCACCTCGTTGAGGCGCCTGTAGTCAATACAGAACCTTAAGGAGCCATCTTTATTCTTGACAAACACCACTGAGGAGGCCCATTCGGAACTGGAAGGCTCAATTACGCCCTTCTCCAGCATCCCGTGGACTTCATCGCGTTCAAAATCGCGCGCATGGGGTCCAGCCCTCCTCGGGAGTAGATGTACCGGTTTCGCATCCGGTGTGAGCTGGATCCTGTGCTTGGCCAGGCTGACCTGACCCGGGCGCCCAAACCACATGTCCTCAAAGGCGGATAGCATCTCCATTATCCTATGGCGATACCCTTCGAGATCCTCGCCAATTTGGAGCTTCTTCTGCCAGGTGACAGGATTTTCTTCCTCTGGAGCCGAGGAAGTCGCTTCAGTCTCCATGGTGGCGATAGCATCGCGGTCTGCGAGGTCCACCGATCGAGGAAGGTGAGCCAGTCCTGCAGGGGCGGGTAGTGCCAGTCCGACGACAGTTCTTTTCTCGAGCCGTAACGGCGACTTCATGAGGTTGGCGAGCACGACCCTGAAGGGAATGTTCGGTACTATTTCCCTAACACCTTTCGCCATCATGGAGTGCTACTTCGTCGTCAGGTGTGGACTCCCCTGTAGAAATGAAAGGCCAGATGCAGAGGTCTGCACCCAAACTTCGGCCTGACTCTTCGCGGGTATTTCGATGGTCTTCACCACTCGGAGCTTATTCGACTGCGTCTCCTTTGAAAGATTACCCGCGTGACGCGCGTTGGCGTCCGGTCCTGGAGATGCGGACACAATACCTACAGGGGCAACGTGGTGAAAGGTCACCTTCAGGAGGCGTGGGTAAATTGCACGTACATACCGATTCACAAAGGAAGTGCCCAATATGCATTGTGGGGCCAGGTTGGTCGCCACGAAGAACCACACTCGCACCTGTAAGGAGCCCAACGGGAGGTACAAGGGGATTGCGCCGAGGATGGTCAATGCTCGACGCGACGCATTGCGCACCGTAGGGAGCTTGCCAGTCGTCAAGGAGCCAAGAGCAGACCACGGGAGCACGTCGGCGTGCACCAGATTGGGGTAAGCTCTGGTATCGAGGATAGCCCGCACCGTGGTGGGGGCGAGTGTGGAACATCCTATAGAGGCAAATACCTTGTAATTATCACGGCGGAGTGTGCAAACAGAATCCTCAAAAGTGTCGAATGGGTCTAACAGGATTGGGGGGCACGCCGATTTTGCGTCGCCGGAGCAGACAGGCTCTCCCCCTTTCCTTAAGGCGACCTCCATGGAGCTAAGGCTCGATGTTGAAGAGCCACGCGAAGCCTGTACTCGTGGCTCTGAGCGTTTTCCTGGTTGGAGAGGGGCTGGTTTCCAGGCGGGGACGGCTTCTGCCGTTGTGCATCGCGATGCGACGTGTTCCCTTGAGGTGCAACCGGCTGGGACACCGAGGGGGTTCCCATGGCCGAATATGACTGATGAAGCCTTCCAAACGGTAGCGGATTGATATTCCTGCGCTACCGCTGGTTGGAATACACGTAGACGCCTAACGCCGCTCACTTTCTATCCCCCTTCAGGACATTTGAAGTTCGTTTCTATGGACGTTTTGGCCCCTTTTTTTAAGACGGAGAAAGGGTACGGATTGATATTCGAGATCACTGATCGTTTCTCGAAGATCACGTGCGCCATTCCCCTACGTAGCAGCACTGCAGCAGTATTTGTGGAAACTTTTTTGGAGTACTGGGTTAACCCATATGGAATACCGTTGTATCTCCTCACGGGCAACGGGCCGCAGTTTCCTTCGAAGCTATCCAGCGCCATCTCCGGAATACTGTAAATGAAAATGTTGTTTTCAACTGCCTATCAGACCCACAACAACGGAAAACTGTAGAGGTTCAACAGGATCATCGCCTCGAGGCTGCAGCACTACGTTGCGGACCACCAAAAGGATTGGGACGCATATGTGGGCCCGTTCACGTTTGCAAATAACATGCAGGTGCAGCGCTCCACGGGGACCGCTACGTTTCATCTGGTGCTCTTGCCCATTCCGCCTAGTGAGGTCATTGTGTCATGCGCCACGGCGCACCCGGTGGATGGGCCACATATACCGACAGCGGGGCAAGCAAAACGCTTCATCTTAAAGCGGTATATGGACGCACTCTCCCTCGTGAAGGAGAGACTCACCACCCTGCAGAGGAGATAAAAACAGGATTTCGACCGGAAGGTGAAAGAAGGCCCTTACCTGAAGGAAAACGACGAAGTTTTCCTCAATAAACCTGGGGAGACATGCGATGAACCTCCGGACGTCACGCGCAAGTTAGCGCCAAACACCTCAGGGCCTTATAAAGTCCTAAACACCTATAGAGATACTGTCGCCATTGAGGTAAACGGGCTCCGAGACGTCCCCACCACATTATAGGAGGACGAAAGTTCCGATGCCTGGCCCTTCAGGAGTTCTCACCACCCTACCTCAGGGAACACATGGGGAGCGTCCTCACCCAACCATCTCAGGAGTGATGACACCGTTGGATATTGAAAACCTCATCACAACTTTCGGTGAACAATTGATGGAAACTCCAGACGCCATCATGACCCCGCAAGGTGACATCCTCTACGCGGAAGACCACAACGTCTCCCACCAACAAACTCCCGCAGGAATACTGTACTGCGTCCACGGGTACAATTAGACCTCAAAGAAAGACACGGAAGAACCCCCGAAACACATTCCAAAGAACTTCATCAGATGATACCACGCAAATCTAGTACGGATACTCCACTTCTCATAGGCGCTTGCGCTTAGGAAAAGGGAAGAAGGCCCCAGACCGGAGTTGTTTTTCGTCTCCGCTGTCGGTCCCCCACCTGGAGTTCTCTTTTTCTCCTCCAGGACGCCGCTGCTCACTTTTCGCGCAGTCCCGCGGTGGCACATCGTGTCGTTGAGCGCATGGGCATGGCAAATATGTATTGCCACTACCGTTCAAGGAGCTTTTGCTCCAACTCAAAGATATTTTACTCCACCTCTACCGGGGACGAACTCCCATCGCCAGGGTTCATTCACGTTGAGGTCACCAAATTGCGGCGTATACTCTGCGTCAAGGCGAGCTTTTGCTATGAGTGCTTGGCTCTCGAAGAACGCCACCAGGATTTTCTTGCCGGCCGCCATGGAGGTTGGGAACGCCCGGGCCTTATGGAGTTCCGGGACCCATGCACGCGCCTCGCGCAGAGCCTTTACAGTAAAAGCCTGAGCAGGGCGGCCATTTACTAGGTACGCCTATACAAATTCCTGGAAGGTAGCACCTAGAGCCCCAGAGGGTAAGTTGTCCGATGGTGAACCCGAAACACCGTTCACGGAACAACAACCACCACGGACGGATTCGCGGAAGGCGGACCGGCTGGGACAGGGCCTTCCAAAGGGACTCTGCAGGAACCGCTGAGGAGGTCGGCAGGGCCCAGGACGGAGTCGGCGACACCGTAGGGGACGGCGGTATGGGAACCGGAACGCTCCACAGGCAAGGCTGAACCATAGTCGGAGGAACACTCCGCAGTCGAGATGGCACCACTGAGGCCGAAGCTACCGGGACAGAAGTAGTCTCGTCCTCTTCTAAAAGAGACACGGTGGCCACCACTGCGGGAGCGTCCGAAATTGCGGCGGGCCGCGTCGTTAAGACTTTAGGAGGCGCACCCATATCCTGGGACGGAGCCGGTAGCCAACGGGATGTAGGAGTCGCCAAGCTTTCCATCAAGGAGTCATAATCGGGGAATCGGAGCCGTAGCACATGAGGAATACGAAAAGATGCAAGACAGGAAATGTCCGCGTAGGCTCGCCGGTCATTGTCTCCACTGGGACTCTTCACGATGGGGTGGAACTTATCCTCGCCGTAGCCATACCAAAGAAAGTCCGGCATATAGTTCCACGCCACCTGCAGATTATAATACAGCATCGACTCTGCCTCGGACGTGCTCCACGCGGTGCCGTTGATCAGATTCTGAATGGCATAGGAGCACCGAACCAGGATAATTGACGCCACCAAGGGGACTAAACGTCCGGCTATTGGCTAATACGAGGAATCTCACTAGAGGCGACCATCATAGCACTGAGTATAGCAGGTGATGCCTTCGTCCGCTGCTTGGAAATATGTCACTAGAGTGCCGATCGCGAACTCCATTGAGGCGATCAACATGACGAAACGCCCCAACGAGTCATGGGGATCCAGGACCTCCGGGGTGTGGTACACGAAGGAAATGGGTGTTGCCACGCAGAGGTGCGCTGATACCTAGTGGTACCTCCAGGAGTCGTTGAACTTGAGGTAGTACTTCGGACGTTGCCCGGAAGGCATTTCGTGGAATTCCATGTTATGCCAGCCGTCGAAGTACCCAAAGGCGGTACGTACTCGGATCTCATCCGCAAGGTGCGTCCCTGAACGAGTCCAGTTGAGCCATTATAAGTAAACTTATGGGGGATCGAAGGGCAACTACACGAGGGCAAAGTGCCTATCAGCGATGCATCCGGGCCGCCACGCTCGCTGGTGCAAACTCTCCTGGTGAAGGAGTATCTGAAGTTGCGCCTGGACTTTCCGCTCTTTGGCGCACCTGAGGTAAATAGTATCGCAGTGTTCCACCATGTTTGAATCGTTGGAACCGTGCACTGGAGTGTAGAGCCAGAGAGCGCGATAGGCGTCAACCAGGTTCCGCTTCTGGTCGTTCCAAGCAACATCTAGTACTCGGTAAAATCGCATCACTTGAAGGTACTGTCCAAAATGGTGGATACAAAACTCCACGGGGCATGGGAGACTAATGCGCGTGTCGTGGAATGGCTCGAAAATCAGCATGTAACGATGTTGGAGGTGCTCTCCTGGGCGAAATGTCGCACCGGTAGAGGTGTGATACACCTCAAGATCGGACGCAGACGTAGGCGCCTGGACTGGAGAAGTCATGCCGAAGGTCTACGTACCAGGATGAATGGCAACCAAACGTGTCTTAGTACCTAAGGAGAGGGATTTGAAGCCAGTTGGGGAGCGGCCCGTGGTTAAATGCCAAACCAAGGCGGGAGCCGCGTCGAGACGCCATCGTGGAATGCGCAAAGAAGACAGACGACCGGAGACAGGCGTGGTATGGAGCACCATGGCTGGGAGCAAGGTCACATCCAGTGGAGACCGACGAAGGCGCAGAAGAGCAAACAAAGAGATGATACACCTTCACGGAGACGAAACGAGCACGCGCGATGAGTCAGGCGTCCCCAAAAGAGACTTATCGAAAGAATTGGAGCGTCGAGTGCCTTGAAAGAATCAGCGAACAGTCCGGACTGACCCACACTCCGGATGCGAAGGTCAAACGCATACGCCGCACTCGAGACATTTGAGTTGTGTGAGATAACATGCCGTCAACTGGCGTAGCAGCACCGACGGGATACGCCAAGAAGGAGAAGACAAGGCCGGGTTGAAGAGAGCCAGGGCCCATAAACGCCGCAAAGGATAAAACAAGAACCCGCGGCGGTACGACACGCAGGAGTATGGAAGTATGAAGGAACGCCTAAAGGAGAGGATGATTCACATCAACGGAGGCCGCGATGGCATTAACACCGATAGGAGCCATCCAGGGATCGATCTAGCGGAAGATGCAGCTCGACAACGTGGTTTAATTCAGGAAAGGGGGTATGTAGTACAGTGAGTTCAAAGATAATATGGTGGTGTAGCTTTATGGCGTGATATTCCTGAGGAGGGCTCATATCTTATTAGATGAGCTACGTCATGCATAATTCGGCCCGCGAGCACTACAGTATCCTCAAGAGACGGCAGAAGTTTTATTTATTTTAGATAATTTGTGAGGGTAATTACGACAGTAGTGAGACCTGCCGAGGCGGGCTCCCGGCTTGATACTTAATCTGCCGGTCGGGCTCCACCTCTGGGGAAAAAACCCTGGTTCCAATTGGAGGTCAGAGGGGCAAGGGAAGGTTGGAGGGATATTAAGAATCTTCGCCAGCTCTGGCTTGGATTTACTCGGAGGTGCCTCGACCACGACTTATATAGTGGTTCAGTCGCACCAACTAGGGTGCATCAGAAATTACACTACAAAGGCGAGACACTCAATACTACCAATCATATTGTAACATGGCATAAATGTACTAGCCACGATTCCATAGTGCTTACAACAGCAAGGCACAACAAGGCATGACAGTTCCGTACACTCACGAGACCATGACAGTGCACAAATTCACTCAACCACCTTACACTCTCTGTATCCCGCCACCACTCGTGTCCATACAGCAATGTGTGTGTTTAGTTACCATGACGAGGCACATTACACTAAACCATATCTGGTGTACATTAAGCTGAGTTTGAAATGTGTACACCTGGAAACGATATGGTATTGAACAGATGTGCCGCGTAGCACTCTTGCACACGTGTACCACAAAGACTCAACTTCCAACACATCCCATGGTCCCCTGGAGCATTTGGTTGTCAGTGACAGCACAGGCACTTTATCCAACACCCCCCTCTGTCACTGAGTTCAAACGTCTATGGGCATCAGGCTTGGAGGAGTTCACACCTTTGATCTGCAGGAAACCTCGAGCAACCACGCGGGTCTTGTAACGAACTGTCGATTCACCGTTGGCACCTGCCTCATACTTTTGCACAAGCACCCACCTGCACGATATCACGTTGCTGTCTGCTGGCCTCGGCATAAGCTCCCATGTGTCATGCTGCTTAAACGACTCATACTCGCTTTGCATTGCCTTCGTCCACGCCTTGCAATCAGGGCGTGAAACTACATCTTGATACGACACAGAAATGTCATCACTGGCTGTGAGTAGAGCAGTGGCACGCCACCAGGACGAAGTCGGCTTTCACACACGAGTAGACCCACGCAATGGCCCTAGCTCTTGCACATCTGGAGCATCTTTTGGAACGTCGGTGAAGTGATCGGGACCGCTTTCTGGGATCTGATCTGGAGGTGTGCCCGTGTCAATATCCTCAGTAATGGGTTTAACTGGTGGTTGAGAAGTAAAGCTTTGATCAGAATTGGACTTTACCGGGATTTCCATCTCGGCGTAGTCATCTTCACAATGATCAGTACTCTCATCTGAGTCATTGCGTTCATCAAACTTCACATCTCTTGACACGACCACCTTTCTCTTTTGCTTATCCCACGGCTTATAGCCATGCGATCCAGCAGTGTACCCAATGAAGATCGCCTGCACGGCACGGTCCTTCAGCTTCTTCAGCTTGTGATCCACCACATTGTACCAGCACTTGCTCCCGAATACACGCAGATTGCTCACGTTAGATTTTTGTCCATGCCACAACTCATATGGGGTCACGGTACTGGGCAATGCCTTACACGTCACTTTGTTGCGCACGTACACCGCAACATTCAGTGCTTCTGCCCAGAAGCTTTTGGGCAGATTCTTGTGACGAAGCATTGACCTGACCAAATCCATGAGTGTGCGGTTGAATTTTTCGGCGAGCCCGTTTTGGTGCAGATTGAAAGGAACAGAGCGCTGATGTTCAATACCGTGTGACTCAAGTTCTTTGGCAAATATTTTTGAGATGTACTCACCACCATTGTCCGTTCTTAGCGCACGAAGTACGCACTCACTGGCAGTAATGGTTTTGATTTGAGTACCTATTTGGTTTTGAACAAACTTGAGCCATTTCACGAACATCTGGAACGCCTCACTCTTGGTCTTGAGCATGTACAGGAAGCAGAACCGGCTGTAATCGTCGATGAATGTGACAAAGTAGCGCGAGCCTCCCAAGGAACCCACCTCCACTGGACCACAAATGTCCGAGTGAACAAGTTCCAACAGCTTGGTTGCGTGCTCCCCCCCTTGCTTGGGAGTCGCCGCGCGGGTAGACTTGCCTACAACACAAGAGTCATATACAACCAGATTCTGTGCCACATCCACATTAAGCTTTGACACAGCGCCATCGCGAGCCATTTGCTTGATGCCACCAACATTCACGTGAGCCATACGATCTTGCCAGAGTGACAGGTCGAATACAAGTTCGCTGTCCGGATCAGCAAGTTTTGAAACTGCAGTACAGAGGTAGTAAAGGTTTTTGACACGGCGTCCTTGTGCAATCCGAGCAGAGCCCCTGTACACACACACCTTGTGCTTGTCGAACACAACAGTAGCATCCAAGTCACAAATGGCAGATACCGATAGCAGGTGGTAACGCAGACTTGGCACGTGCACTACTTTGCTCAACTTGCACTTGCGCCTTGAACTGTCAACACCCACATCCAGCTCAACACAGCCTTCGCCAAGCGACTCTAATTTGGAAGCATTGCCGATAATCACACCAGAAGCTGCCTTGCTCTCGAATGATTGGAACATGGAGTCGTCACAGGTCATGTGTGCGGTAGCACCGGCGTCAAAAATCCAGTCAATGTTAGTGGCCTTAGCGGCTCCACGAGCAATGAGGCAAACGTATTCAGAATCACTGTCACCCGTACATTGCTCTTCGTATTGAGCATTGTGTACGCTTGCATGAACAGCAGCATCTTGGTCTTTGTTAGCCTCATCACGTTGCTTTTTGAAACAGTTTCTCTGGATATGACCCTTGATGCCACAGTGGTAGCACACAACGCCCTTCTTTCGCGACTGTCGGCCAACCAACGCTGCTTCACTTCCAGATTCCTCCTTGGCTCGATCGTTCATTCGCTGCTCTACCTGCGCAGACGACTCTTCACAAACTCTAAAGTGAGTTGGTGGTCGCCAATCGTGGTATCAATGGCCACAATGAGGTGCTCAAATCTATCCGGAAGTCCACACAGGATGTTCATAGCGATGTCCTCTTCCTCAATAACAACGCCCATATACTTGAGGTCCGATGCCAGATGACGTACACGATTGATGAACTGTAACATTTTCTCATCATCACGCATCTTGGCAGAGTAGAAGGACCGGCGGGCGTTGATTTTGTTGAGCAAAGTTTTGCGTTGGAACACATCACAGATGGCTTCCCACATGTCGCCGGCGTTGTCGGTATCCCTTACATGGTCCAAATGCTCATCACTGAGAGTTAGGCAGATGATTGCTCTGGCTTTGGCATCTTTCTTATTCCAAGTAGACGAATTATTTTTGTCAGTAGGTCGTACAGAGTTGAGGTGATCATCGAGGTCTTTGAGCGCAAGTAGTAGCTCAATCTTTTGCTTCCATACATGGAAGTTATCCTCCCCCAACTTTTCAATTTTCACCCCACTAAACGAGTCCATGTTTTGCAAAGTCTACCGATGTGCCAAAACAGATGGCTTAAACACAGCAAACAATAATAAACAACAATAAACAACAACAAACAACAAAGAACAAAGAACAAACAACAAAGAACAAAGAACAAAGAACAAACAACAACAAATAAGATCAAAAGTCGGATGGCACAGGCAGGATCACCAACAGCAATCCGCGCACCCTAGAGGTCGGAACTCTGACCCCCGGAGCTGTTCCGGGTAGAAAGCGCTTTCTTCTGTCTGCCTCCTCCCACGCTCAAGGAGAAGGTGCGTCGCTCTTTACGAGATTTTCAGAGGATGGTTAATGATCAAAGACATGTCTTCACCAAGTTAGCCCTCTCTGGTCTCTTGCAAGAACTTGCGCAACCTCAAACTGAAGCTACTTCGACCCCAAGGTACGCTGCAGACGAGAACCAATAAAGGTAACTCGCGGCTTCACCGGAGGTAAGCCTGTGCCACGTCGCCTCCCCGCAAGACCTGGGTCCCCGGATCAAAAGCTCGTTATGGGTATCGTTCGCAACAGTCCAAGCACCTGACCCAAAGTCAGGTTCACACACAGATCAACACCGACCAAGTGCAGTACGCCACGACACCCCGTCCACAGGTGATCCCGCGGTACTCGCCAGGTCTTCCGACCAACACCGTTATCCGCACTACCGAAGTAGAACCGGTGGAAAACCCGCTTGACAGAAACACCTGCTTTGGATCAAGTCGCCAGGCTAACATCCCCGCAGTACCAGGAATCACCCAAAGTACCACGGATCAAGCGCTCGTCGCACTGGTCACCAAGTGATGACACAAAGCACACAAACTGAGAATCACAAATCCCAGAGTTCACACAAACTGCTGAGACACAACACGATAGTGCCCAGACTTCAACAAAAATACGGTCCTCAACCTCTCGGATCAGAACCCGCAAAAAAGACGCGGGGATTCCAACAACAAGAACAGAGGGAGACCAAACGAAAGGAGTAGCGATCGACAAACACGAGCGACAACAATAACCCGAACACGATGACACGGCAGAACCAACATCGAACCACTACCAACACAAAGCCCTCTGGGAGGAACGCGAGACCGAAAGAAAAATAACTACACCGATCAACGATACGGTCAACACACCCGACGCACCGAAAAGACGGAGAGAACGAAGGAGCAACGCGGGTGAACGGCGGTGAGGGAGAGCGGCGATACACAAGGGATAGCGGTAGAGGTCAGAAAGGCTGGGCCCATAAGTCAAAAACTATGCAAATCCTGATTTTTTTACTTATTGCATTAGCTGCAGCATTCATCGAGCCGGATAGATGTTTCACGAGAGAACTGTGGCTCTGCAGCTAGTCCATCCATCATATCTGCCTTCCCGTCCACTTGGTATTTCACAGCCGTTATTTATGTGGCGCAGTATTAGTATTCGAAATAGACTGTTTGACTCGTATGTAAACCACCCACGTTCTCAATGCGATTATGACTTCTAAGAATTCTTGGTCCCCGTTGTCCCATCATTTTTCATTGTCCATCAATCGGTGGTATAGATATGTAACTGGCTGACCACTTTTCTAAAGACTTGCTTCTTCGGTAAACTCAGACGCATCTACCGTGAGGAAGACGTGTTCCGCTTAAGATGGATATCTTTTATGTGGCGTATTCGTAAGATTTTGCTACACTTTTTCCACAGCATTTTCTTCGTTTTCACTGATCAAAAAAGTTATCCGTCGAACTAGGCCATGCAGTGGTAGTACAATGGCTGCAAAGGTTGTTATAGTTCGCCAGTAAAGGGTTGAAATGCCTGAGAATCTTTGCACTCATTTCTCGTTCTGTAGAGTGGGCTAATATTTGACGATCTTAATCAGGTACTTTTGCGTTCTTCAACTTTACAAGATCAAAACGTAGCCCAGACAATTTAACTTCTTTTTGGTCAAGAATAAACGTGCGGAGCCATAGGTTTAGTTTGTACTTGCGCAAGATACTAAATACCCGTCACAAAACGTCCCTAGTTTCTTCATCTTTCTTACTCTAGACCCGTTTTTTTCAATGCACAGTGCAGTATAATCGCAAAGAAGATCCAAAATCTAAATGCGACGAAGGCGCCAGGACGTCGCAGGAGCAATTTTCAATCCAAAACATTAGACGCTTCTCTCAAAAGAACCTAGCCAGGTCTTTATTGTTGTTCTGTAACAGTCGTGGGCCTTCCATCTCAACCGGGGATGCCCGCATATACGTTATAGACTGTAAAAAGATGCATGCATCGGATAGTTGGATAATGATTCTATTGGGTAGCGTTATCGAGCTTTCATCAGGAATCGTGATCTTACTTAAAGCCTTATAACTGTATACCGTACAAAAGAACGCCATGTTTATCAATGGGGAGTACTGGGGGGCCAAACAATGACGCAGACGGATGCAATAGTTTTTTTCTAAGGTATATCTGCGATTTAAGCCTTAGTTCTATTATCTTTTCTGAGAAGGATCAGTTAACTGATCTCACTGGCGAGGGTTTTTCTGGTTTGATGTTTATCTCGAAATCCATTCGTATTCTAGGAAATTGCTCTTCTGGCATTCCAATTAAAGCAATCTCTTAATACTCGGAAATCATGTCCTTGAAGTGTTCTATAGAGCGCGCTGTCTCCATATGTGCTGGCACAAGTTCTGTAATTTGAGACATTTGAAACCCATATTTAACGTTCTTAAATACTCTTGCGGTTTTTTGAGCGATATCTGTTCCAACATTTGCGTTTGGGAAAAGGTCTTGTTTGTTTCCGACACAATCCTCACTGCTGACTCATCTGGTATGGTCAAAAAAAATTGATTAATAACTAGATCGATGTTTGGATTCTACTTTCTTAATGTTTATCGTCTAAGTATGAAAACTGGTAATATTTTTCTTTTCATCATGCATATTGGTAAAAAATTCCTTCCATATTCAAAAACACAGTACATTTTCCATTGACATGTTTTACTGATTCTTAGTGCAGGTGAACTTCAAAATATATCGTTTTCTGAATATTGTGCCCAAGCCGCATCGCGTTATTTAATGCCACTATTCTGTGGGGAGCTAAGTAATCAAAATCTTTAGAACAGAATGTCTGCATATAGCCGCGTTGTACATTCAGTTCTGTTCTTCTGCAGCGTCTATGGTAGAGTGACGTGGCATTTGACATCTGTGGTCGGAGCCCCCACTGCTTAACGGGGTCACTAGCTGGTCTGATTCGTATCAGGTTGAGATTTCTTGACAATAAGACGAAAATGACAACCGTCAGTCCAGCCCTTTTTAGCACATTTGAAACATCAAGCGTTCTTTCTGTAACGATCATTCCCTCCGTTTTTATCGTGATCGCACCTGACGCTGTTATCTTCATTTCGGTTACATTTCGTCTCTTTGTAGTCCTTGCTCAGATTTCTTCTCTTCTGCTTACCAGCATACCCTTTCTTATCGGTGTTGGTGGTTTTTTGAAACTCTTCGCTTACTTTCATAGAGATTTCTAGCATTCTGGCGTACTCGTAGAGTACGTGAGTACTCATATGACCTGTATGGACTAAAGGTTCAGAGCTAGGAAAAAGTTCAGAGAACTTTCCATTGTAGGATTTCGATAGACTATTGAAGAAATAATACTCACCATCGTTTTTCGGAGTATTTAATAACAAAAAATTTTAAAAGGCTGGATAGTTCTCGCTCAAATCACTTGAATCTTCAGTCGTGTAATCCATATGTTGGAAAGAGGCAGTAGCCTTTTTGTTCGTCGGAACGAGCACGCGACTAATTTGATGCCTTAATTCTTGAACCCTTGTAGCCTTCTGAATTTTCTGGCTCTAGACGGAAAATACAATACGATGCGCGGTCTTGTCTATAACATTCAGAAAAATCAACGATCTCTTCTCTCAATTAGGAGCGTAGTGTTTCATATTTCTCTAAAGAGTACATAATGGTTTTACCTCGCTTCAAATTCCAAACCAAAACAGAATTCTTGAGTATAAGAAACGAAGAATATTTGAATGCTCTTGTACCAACGTTCACGTAAGTACCCGCTTTATTTTTGCTTTTGTGTATTTGTTTCTGGAAACCCTCCATCGCGTTGGCGTGCTTCTTCACTGTCGATTACAGAGTATCAAACTGTTTTCGAAACTGTAAGGCGTCGAGAAGTTCAACTGTGTTATCTCTGTTGACTTTCCTACGGCTAAGCGTAGCTTGCGTGAATCTTCTTAAAAGCGTTCCTGAAATAATGTGATTGCCACCAAATGTAAGGAAAAAATGACATCTAAGCTTCGTATTTCCCTTTTTCCGTGTAACATTGAAGCTTCTAAATTCTTATGGTGGTCATGCAAAATAGCGCAGAGTTTGTATAGGTATTGGTTGTAGCTTAATACTTGATTAGGATTCAAATATTTGAAATCGTAGCAAACGGTTGCTTCGTAACAACCAGAAATGGATGTCTCGTAATAGCTTAGAACTCTTTCTGCGCAGCATCTGCTATTTTCAGAAATGTTCGTTATTGGCATGGAAGTCAACCCCAGGCCTATTTCTCAGCTGCCACCAGCTCTCGATCAAACTCAGCAGATGCCACTACCGCCCCGTCTTACGATGGCCGAAGAATCTTCTTCGCACAATTCACCACTTAAGTTGTATACGAGCTGAAGGAAACCAATATTTGGGCCAATGAAGAAGAGTATCTATGGAATGCGAGAAAACCAACGATGATGTCCTTCGATGACGACGGAGAATACAAGCATTGGCGAATAGTAGCGGGGGAGGGTACTGCAGATGGGACGTAATGGAGCTATGGAATACTGGCAAAGGGGGGTACTCGCGTCGGTATGTGTTGCAGCCGGCGTGTATCGGAGCCAGAGAATACTAGTGAAAGCGCATGTCTGCAACCGTGCGTCACGGAGACGGTCCGTATCGGAAAAGACGCGTAGTGGCAACGGCATTCATTGGGGACAGCTTATTTAGGAACCGGTTCACAGTGAATAAGGTTCCAGTGACTTGGAATCTTTCCAGCCTTCCCTATTTTTGTGTGAGAAGTATTCACGAGACTTCTGGTTTTTTGTAAGTGTACCTGTTTAAACGATCAAGTGATTAGTCCTCATCTGCCTACGAAGTTCGACTCAGAATAAAAACGGAGGGCAAGTTGATACAGTCTTCTTTCTTTGTTCATCTCTACAAATCTGGTTCTTTTTTTTAACTTTATTCCAGTCTCCAATAACCATTTTACAGTTGAGCCGTGAGATGATGCGAAAGGAAGATATTTTGTAGCGATGTTTGAAAGTCGGGTGGGTGGAATGGTTTGAGATGCTCAACTTTCAAAGGGCTCATCATTTTTGACAAAAGCTCTAAATCTTCCAAATGGCTGATCATGGCAATGGAGCATTTGGTGCTGCACACAACTTGTAGAAGAAGAATGAAGCGTCTTGGTCAAAGGAAAGAAAAATCTTTCATCGTAAAGAAAAACATCATTTCTTTTATATGAGAAAATTAACAGCACCATCAATAACTTGTATACTAGTGCACGATCGCTTGTGCACAGGTTCGACTGCCCATCCCCGTTAGACTCTCTGACCTTACATATCCCGAACTGTTGCACGGTCGATACATGCGAGCAAAAAGCCAGAAGGCACGAAAAAGAAGTGGTGAAGCCAACGCCCACCGGCCTGTGTTTGAATTTCAATAGGTACGAACGGCTGCAAATTGCACAAATACGTTTTAAGCTTTTTGCGGACACAGGAATTTGAGAGCTACGAGAACAGACAAGCTCATGGAGGTTGAAAGAAGATTTCCGCATTACCAGTTGACTCGAAAATGAAAACCAGAAACACCTTTGGGTACGCTCCCAGAAGGCGCCAACGAGGGCTGGCGACGCCAGCTTAACGGACCAGTTGGTGAAAGATACGCTGGAAGGAGAACCTCTGGCAGCGGCCTAAAGAAGGAGATTCCCCGCGCTGTACGATACCACCGCCAAGTAGTGTTCGTTAAGCCTGAGTGCAAAACGTTCAATAGCAGGGTGGTATATAAAGAACTGAGCTAGCCTTCAAATGATTTCGCATGCGCTTTGGCCATAAAGTTATGAGCCTAGAACTAATTAGAGGCTCCACAGTGGAAATGGTATATTTTAAGTGATTTCTGTGGTACCTCCAGTTCTTCTTTCGAGTTGGTAGTGCACAACGTCCGTTAGGAGTTTTTAATGGCACCGAAGATGCGAGTTCTTAAAGGTGATCTCCGGTAATCTCTTTCACGAGAAGGGGGAATCCTGCAAGGGAATCTGCAAACACCAAGCGGAAACGGGGGTTCAATGGGTGGACAACGGCCCTGCAGGCGCTTTTACGAGGTGACCTGGTAATTGTCAGCTTGGAATCCGCTGGATATTCGACAAGAGTCTCCAAACGGAAAAAAAAGGTTCAAGGGTGTTTTTTTACTTTACTAGAGGTGGAGCTCGACCGGCTGATTGAGTACAACCCTGGGAGCTCGCCTCAGCAGGTCTCATTACTGTACAAATTACATGCAACAATGAACTAAAGTAAATCTAAAATCTAGCGTTCGTGAAGTGTACTGTAGCACACATGGGCCGAATAGTGCATCACGCGGCTCGTTTAATAAATTACGAATCCGGTCTAGGAATACACCGTCGTAAATCCACTTTAAAGTACCGCTTAGGATCCACTGCACTACATACCCTCTTTCCTGAATTTTTCAGCGTTCTTGAGGCGCATGTTTCCTCATATTGATCCTGAAGTGGCTCCTAAGAGCGTGAACGCCCTAACGGTCTCCCCATTATGCGATGCATCCCGCCTTCCGGAGAGTTTTCCTGAAATCTCCAGCCTAGGCGCAGTGGACCGACCGTGGGTTTCCGTATCTCCTTCGAGGCATTTTCTGTTGCCTAGCGCTTCCGACTCAGCTTCTTTTTCCCGTTCTCGGTGCCCCTTCGCTGGTGCTACAGCTCTAGTTGGTGCTTATCTCTTCCGCGCTCTCCAGTGTCATCTGCAGGGCGTCGACGTCCTTTCTTCGCGGTTGGAGCGTGGGCCGGTTTGGTCTGTTCGCTGTTCTCTCCCGTGGTTCGGGGCGGGGGTTCTTCACGGCACCAAACTCTGCGATTCCCTCGAGGGTCCCTTTCGGGAAGCGCTCAACCCCTCCTGTATGCTCTTGCACACCCAGTAACAGCGCCTCATTCATAATATTTCCTCCTGAGGTACCGTCCGATCCCGTGGTTTATGAGCAAGATCCTTGTCATGGTGCTCTATACCCCCTTACAGCTCCCTGCCGTACTCTCCGCGCATTCCACGATGGCGTCCTGACGCGGCTCGCTCCCTTGTCGGGTATGCAACCGTGAGCCGCTGCCTCAGTGGCATTCGGTCTATCTCTATTGGTGCTACGACTCATTCAGTCCTCATCGTGCCAACTACGTACAACTTCGAAATGACGTCTCCGGCCCCAGCTCCTACTTCTTCGTTCGATCCTGAGGTATATCACACCTGTAACAGTGCGCCGCTTCGCCGGGGGAGCACTTTGACCGTCGCGCTACACGGGTCTTTGTGCCCTTCCATGACAGGCAAGTTAGTCTCCCGTGCCCCATGGAGGACGACATCCACCATTTCGGAGCGTATCTACAGGAGATAAGGTTCCGCATAGTACCGGAAATGGCTTGGGACGTCCAGAGGCGGAACTGGGTGGACGCTTTTCGCGCTCACTGGCTCCATACTCCGGGGCACGATGAAAACGCTCCAAACAAGGTGAGGCACGGCGATAATATTTACCTCAGGTGTGCCAAAGAGCGTGAGATCCCGACTCGACTCCAATTACTCCTCCACATGGATTGCGCACACCATTGAGCGGGACGGCCCAATAGCATCGCGTATGGACGTTCCGCCCTTACGGTGCTGTCCTCAGACCCCCCTTACGATGTCTTTTAATGGTTGTAACGCAACTGATGGCGGCCGCACCTTGCGAATGAGCCTCGAGAGCGGAACGCCTTCGGATACTTTTATGCTTGGCACAACACGAAGGTCTAGGACATGCCTTCCGGGAAACGTCCAAAGTATTACTGCAAGGAGAACGACTTCTGGAAGGACCATTGGGTCTCTTCGCACGTCTATGTTGCGACGTCCACCATGCTCGTGTATCATATCTCAGAGGTTCTCGATCCAAATGATTCCTCATCACTGTTCGTCATGTCGATCGTCTCGACGGAAATGGCAGTCTGTATTTTGGCGGTTTATCTGCAGGCAGCTAACGAGGGCGTGACTTCCTATACTCGGTGCCGCAACGGTCCCCTCTATTGAGATTCATCACATCACCCAACAACTGGACGTTTGCTACCCTTGACAACGACAACTATCCAGGTCACTTGCTCCTTACGAAGTCATAATCTGGTCAGGAGCACCACGTGGAGCGAGTCCAGGGCGGAGAAGCTTCTGAAGTACAACCTGCAGGTGGCTTGGAACGATACGCCGGGCTTAAATTGTAATGACAATGGCGAAGAGAAGCTTACCTCATTTCGAGGAGCCTCAATGGAGACCATGACGAGCGAGCCTACCCGGCTTTTCCGGGTCTTGCCCCTTCTCGGATTTTCACGTGCCACGGCTCCGTGCCCGCGACTATGATCCCACGGTGGAGAGTCTGGTGATCCATAAGCCTCTTTCGCTACAGGCTGCGTCGCAGAACGTGGGTGGTCCTTCTGAGTTCGGAGCGCAGCCTCAAGAAACAATGTCGTATCCTTCCGAAGTAGTTGCCGACGTGCCGTCTAGGGATGAGAACGAGACTACTCCTGTACCGGCTGCTTTTGCCCTTATAGTGCAATCCAGACTGCGGTGCGTTCCGGTGCCGGTTTTTCAGCCTCGCCTGCGAAGCGTTCCGGTTCCCGTACTGCCGTTTTCTCCGCTGTCGGCTGCTCCATACTTGGCCCTGTCGACCTCCGCGGCGGTGCCAGCAGAATGCACTTAAGAGCCCACTGTCCCAGCCGGTGTGTCATCTTCGACTCCTTCTCTAGCGGTTGTTGTTCCGTCGATGGAGGTCGCCGCTTCTGGCGCACCCTCGGGCGGGATATCCTTCGGGGCTCTGGATACTGCCTTCCAGGAATCACGACAGGCGTGCTTGATGACGGGCTACCTTGATCCGACTTCTCTTGTAGAAGCTATGCGCGAGGCTCGTAACTGAGTCCTAGAGCTCCATATGGCCCGGCCAGACCGAGTCTTGATATCGGCCATCAAGGAGAGCCTGCTGAAGTTCTTCGAGAGCCGAGTGCGAACGGCGAAAGTTCACCTGGAGGCAGAGTATGAGACGCCACTAGGTGACCTGTAGCCGTGACATAACCGGGCGATGGGAGTAAATGCACGGTAGCGATGGAATAAGATATCCTTGAGTTGGAGCAAAAGCTCCCTGAGCGGTAATTGCTATACAGATGGGCCGTGCCCTAGCGCCCAGATACACGAAATGCCGCCGCTGGAGCGTACGAAAAGCATACAATGGCGGTCTGGAGGCAAAAAGAGAACTCTATGTGAGGCATAGATAGCAAAGAACGAAAAACGAACTCCGGTTCCGGGCCTTTTTTCCGTCCCAAAACTTAAACGCCTATGCGGAGATGTGTTTCCGCACTGGATGGGCGGGAAGTCTTCTGATGACGTTCTCTGGGATGTATCTCGGAGGTTATACCGTTTCATTCTTTACGGCGTATCCGTACCGGCGGATGTGATACAGTATCCCTGCTGGGTTTTGTCGGTGAGAGACGAAATGGTCTACTGCATACAGGATATCCCCGTGAGGGGTCCCAATGGCGTCCAGAGCTTTTTTCAATGGTTTTGTGAGAGGTATGATGGGATTTCTAGTACCCATCACTGTTGTTGCTTCTGAGGTGGTTTTGGGAGGACGTTCCGAGTATTATTCCTGAGGTGGGTTGGAGGGAATTTCTGAAGGGCTGGGCATCGGAATTTTCATCACCCGATTACGAGAGACGATGCTTCGGAGCTCGCTTACCTCGATGACGACAGTGTCCCTGTAGGTGAACAGGAATTTGTAAGGCTCTGAGGTATTTGGCGCTAACTTGCACGTGACGTCTGACGGTTCATCGGATGTCTCCCCACGTTTGTCGAAGAAGACCTCGTCGACTTCCTTCAAGTGAGGGCCTTCTTTCACGTTCCGGTCGAGATCCTGTTTATACCTCCTCTGAAAGGCGTTGAGTCTTTCCTTTGCGAAGGAGAGCGCGTCTTAATACCTCTTAAAGATGGAGCGTTTTGCTTAAGCTTCTGTCGATGCTGAAGCCCCATCCGCTGGGTGCGCCGTGGCGCGTGCCGCAATAACGGCACGAGGTGAGATACACGAGAGCACCAGATTTAAAGCAGCGATACCCGTAAAGCAGTGCACCTGCAGATTGTATGCATACGTGAACCAGCCCACGTATGCGTCCCACGTCGGTGTTCTCGGAATGCTAGATAAGGGTGCTAGATTGCAAGTTTGTTAAGGAATCACTCAAAAAAACTACGAAAACGCTAGATTCTGCTAGTTCGCGGTGGTTGGCAAGCAAAAATAAATATTTTTTGGAAATCACTCTTTCATATTTTCTATTGCTCTCCGTCCATAGTACCGCAATTCGCTAGTTTCAAGTTTAGAGCAAGTTCTTTGCTCACTAAACGCTAGTTAGAGGGCTCGAAATGG
>JAHNZQ020003150.1:931736-944048 GCA_019155205.2 Gracilaria vermiculophylla
TATGCGAGGCCCCCGGGCCGACGCGGCCGGACGGGCCACGTGGCCAGGGGGAGGTGCACCCGAAGTGCGCCCCCGGCACTCTACAGTAAATTCTAAAATTGATCTAGCAATTAAGATTACCTCTAGGACGTCCACATGGCTGTTCTCCATGCGAACCGTACACACCACCTTTGGCGCCAAATACTAGAATTACCTGACGGTCACTATACTACATCCTTATCTAAGTCATACATCTCAACATGTTAGTAGCCATTATTGGCATCCAGCGTGGAGAGAACGGATGAATCACCAAAGAAGTCAATACATTCATCCCTACGGGGCATTGGAAACGAATCGCGTACCGTCACCTCGTTGAAGCGTCTTTAGTCAATGCAGAACCTCAAAGAACCATTTTTTTCAAACGCACCACCGGAAAAACTCATTCGTAATTTGGGGGCTCGATAATGCCCTCCTCCAGCACCTGATGGCCCTCATCGCGTTCGCAATTACGCGCATAAGGCCCAGCCATCCTCAGGAATTAGCGTACCGGTTTTACATCAGTTGTGAGCTAGATTCCGTGCATGGCCATGCTCACCTGACTCAGACGACTAGACCACATGTCATCAAAGGGGGATAACATCTCTAGTATCCTGTAGATTACTCTTCGACATCTTCGCCTATTTGGAGTTTCTTCTGCCAGGTGGTAGGATTCTCTTTCTCTGGAGTCGTCGATGCCGCTTCGGATTCTATGGTGGCGATAGCATCGTGTTCATCCTGGACCTCCGTACGAGAAAGATGAGCTAGTCCTTCAGGGACAGGTAGTATCAATCCGACTACAAACCCTTTCTATACCAGTAAAGGCGGCTCATCCTGGTTGACAAGCACAACTCTGAAGGCGACGCTTGGACCGATTTCCATCACGCTGTTTGCTATCATGGAGGGCCGCTTCGTCGTCAGATCTGGACTTCCCTGGAGGAATGCAAGGCCAGACGCAGGGGTCTGCACCCACAATTTAGCCTGACTCCTCGCGGGTATTTTGATACTCTTCTACACCCGGAGCTTATTAGACTGCGTCTCCTTTGGAAGATTACCCACTTGAAGCGCATTGGCGTCCGGTCCAAGAGATGCGGTTACGAAGCCTACTGTAGTATAGTGACCGTAAGGTACTTCTAGTATTTGGTACCAAGGGTGGTGTGTACGGTTCGCATGGAGAACAGCCATGTGGACGACCTAGAGGTAATCTTCATTGCTAGATCAATTTTAGAATTTACTGTAGAGTGCCGGGGGCGCACCTCAGATGCACCTCCCCCTGGCCACGTGGCTCGTCCGGCCGCGTCGGCCCGGGGGCCTCGCCTAGTGGATATACTCACTGGGCGAACCATCCCCGTCACCAGAGTAAAGGCAAGCACCTCTTGGACAACTCTAACCCCGTTTTGGTTTCTACAGTCGACCATTACGGCTCGTCCATTACCTTGCGGTTCTACTAGCGCCCGTGCGTTGCATTCTATCACTACCAATATAGGTGCATTCCGCGCGCCCGCTATCTCGCACCCCCAGTGGTTGTGCTACCGCGTACCTCTCAGGTTTCCTTTTCCCACCTTCTAGGTTGAGCCCACCGCGCGCCCCCTAGCCACGCGTCCACACGAACACCCTTTGGTTTTTAGCCGCTTTGGTTATACCACACCTACAGAGGCAGCGTCATGAAACATCACCTTCAGCAGGCGTAGGTATATTGCAAGTACATACTGGTCAACAAAGGAAGTGCCCAATATGAATTGTGCTGTCAAGGTGGTCGCCACGAGGAACCACATCTTCGCCTGTAAGGAGCCCAATCGAAGATACAAAGGTAGTGCTCCAAGGATGTTCAATGCACGACCCGACGCGTCTCGCACCGTAGAGAGCTTGCCAGTCCTTAAGAAGCCGAGAGCAAACCGCTGGAGCACGTCAGCGTGCACAAGGTTGGGGCCAGCTCCGGTGTCGAGGATAGCGAGCCGGGGGGAATCTGAAAGTGGATGGGCAATAAACAAGCGGAGAGGGAGATTCACTGGGTGGACAATGCTCCTACAGGCGCTGCTATAAGGCGAACAATCTTAGGATGATCGACGAGAGTCTCCAACCGGAAAAATAGACGTAGGATCAAGGGTGTTTGGTTTACTTTTGCAGAGGTGGAGCTCGACCGGCATGTTAAGTACCCCGCCGGGAGCCCGCCCCGGCGGATTTCCCTACTGTAATGATTACCTGCACCAATGAACTAGAATAATTTTAAGTTCTTCCGTTCCTTAGGGGTACTGAAACCCACGTGGGCCAAGCTATGCACCGCGTGGCTCAGTTAATAAAATACGAACCATCCTTAGGGATTTCCGTCGTAAACCCACACCTCAATATAACCTTAGGATTCAATGTACAACACATAATATTTATTTAACGCCTAGCATCGGGTTTCTTTAATATCCCATACTTAAAAAATTCATAGTTTTCACGTTATTTCTAATACTTTTGCTTTAGTCAAAAACTGTTCAGAATGGACCAAAATGGCCGTTAAGCATTCGAACAAGCACATCTTATTCATATTCAAGGCAGTTTAAGTGAACGTAACGTGTAACTAACTGTGTGGCATTACTTTATAGCAAGAGAAGAACGTTTTTCATTGTTAAAGACTCCAAAACGGTGGCGCTATATTTGTGGAAAACCGGTTTACAGTTCTGATAAAATATGGAGAATTTATAAAACATTGGATGAAAGCATTTGTAAGCCTTTTTTAATCTATAATGCTTCATTAAAAGTCTTTGTGTGTAGTTGCTTTCATCCAGAGTGCAATGCGTAGCCTACTATACGCTCTAGTAAGTCTTTTCTACGTTCAAATTTTGTTTGTTGTTTTTTGCGTATACTAAAAATATGTACAAAACTGTTGGTCTTCTTAATCACTTTTTTTATTTAATTTAAAAGGCATTTTTTTGCACCTTTCTTATTATTCATTGCTCATTGCTCAGTGTGGCATCATATTTTGTTTATTTTAAGCTTCAAAAAGGATATTTTGTTGAGTATTAAAAACAAAAAGAATCGTAATGCTTTTTTCAGTACCATTGTATTTCTTTTTTGAAAATGTATCGATCATGTCATGGGTTTTTAAGTGCACAATACATTTCCAGGATAAAAGTTTTGCTAACAATTATGCTTAGGGTTGCAGCTGAGCGTTATTAAGCTATCTATAAAACTTTATGTTTATATTAATGTGAATGTTTAACATAATGGTAGAAAAATAGAAACAATGGCCTGCATCTAAGCTACTGCTTGTATTATTGTTGTTTGAACTTTTAGCTCAGAAGATCTTATATTTTTTTGAGAAAAGAACACAAAGTGTTGTGAAAATAATTATGCACGAGGTTAAAATGTCTTAAACTTTTCAAACGCATTTCTGAAAGTTGCAATGTAAAAGGATGGCTACAGTAGATACAAATCAATAGGTTGACGTGCTTCTGCACTGTTCTGTACTTTTGAAACGCAATGTATTTAGAGTACGCTGTGCGCGGAAGCGGTAACAACTTTTGGTCGCTGTGACAAACTGTTTGCAAGCTACAATTTATTCATTTATTGTGACGTCGAAAGATAGTCCATTGGCGTCTCTAAAAGTTTGGAGAAGTTGTCCAGCTCAGCTTTCTGGGCTAGAAAACTTAAAGTTTTGTTATAGAACTTTCCAAATGGAATAATCAAAAGTTTATATACAGGCGTGGTGCACCCGATGAACAAGGGATGAATGAACTCAAGTAAAGTTTTATTGAACCTATCGTCTACGTACTGCTATTCATTTCAGTCGCTGTGCATGGAGCATGTAAGGTGTGCAGATTGCTTGGGTGCGCGGCAGCTTAGCGTGCGCTTTTCGGGACGGACACGACTAATCTTCGGTTCGGTAAGCTTGGCGATGACGATACGTGGGAGTGTAGCAGCCGCGGCAGAGCAACGCTTATGTAGATTGTAACGTGAAAAGGGAAGAGCAAAAAATGACGAAAGCAAGTTTTGATTTGCGGCCAGAAACGAGACGATATTTTTGCGAGAATCACTTCGTCTATTTGCGGCCAAATCTACTGCATCAAAAAATGTTAAAAAACTTTCACAGTTTTAACTGTACACAATTCATTATTGCGATGCCAAAACGATGCATCAGCATTTCAACGCCAGAAGAATGAAAAATAAAATACCAAATGTCTTACAGTAAAATTTGAATGTGAAGAACACATTTTTCTAAAACGGTTATTGGACTACAATTTTTCTGAAGCCCATTTTTTTAAACGTGCAGTAGACGTTTAGCGGGTTTTTGAAATTTAACAGCATGTCACATGTTTTTTGAGCATGATAGAGGATGGGTTTTGTAGTAAGAATTTCTACGTAGGAGTTTAGTGCAGAAATAAGGAAGTGTTACAGAATCTTTGTGTAATTTCACAAATATTTTATCCATGAACTCCTGGAGCTTTCCAGATACTGCTAGAATTGTTCTGAGGCGAAGCGTTTACTTTCTTCTAGAGCGCAGTCCACGTCGGTCGAAGAGTGTCGTCATCGCAAGCTACCTGGTTCCAACCCTCTTTACTGTTTGGGAAGCTCTCCAAAGTAGTGTA
This sequence comes from Gracilaria vermiculophylla, assembly GCA_019155205.2. Classification (NCBI taxonomy): domain Eukaryota; phylum Rhodophyta; class Florideophyceae; order Gracilariales; family Gracilariaceae; genus Gracilaria; species Gracilaria vermiculophylla. The sequence goes on from JAHNZQ020003150.1 coordinate 936,326, forward strand.
GATGCATCCGCGGGCTAGTTGGTGCAGGTGGCGAGGGCTTACGGGGGTGCCTACGGCAGCTTGCGCGGCGCCAGCTCGGACTCGGCGGCGAAACGGTACAGCGCGCGCGCATCGCGCTCGTGCAGGGACAGCGAGTAGCTGCCCGACACGTGGCGGTGGGCCACGCCGCCGCGCACGAGCGCGCCGTACGGCAGGCGGCGCACGAGCGCGCGCACCGTGGACACATTTGCCAGGTCAGCCACGTCCAGGACAGCGTCGTAGCTGATGTGGCGCAGGAACAGTCGCTGCGGGCGGATGTGCACGTCCAAGGTGTGCAGCGGGTAGCCGCGGCGCTGCAGCGCGTCTAATGCTGCCGCGAATTCGGACACGTTCATGCACGGCTCCGCGGCTCCTTCCCCCGCACCGCCGCCGTCGCCGCCGCCGCGCGGCAACGCCGCTAGCCGTCGCAGCGCGGGCACCATTGCCGCCCGGTTGCGCACGTTCGTGTTGAACCGCCGCGCGTCGCACGCAAACTTGGACTTGTACGCCGACAGCAGTCGCTCGAACGCGTTGCGCTGCACCGCCACGCGCCACACCGACGCCGACGTCAGCACGAACCGCTGCTGCGCGCGCGGCAGCGCCGCCACGAACACCGCGCGCCCGCCCCAGCACGCCGACGACACGTTCTGCACGTACGATGCGCAGCGCGGCGGTGCATGGTCCGAGCGCGCCCCTGTCGCCCCGCGGTACAGGAACTGGAAGAGGGATGTCGACGCCGACTTGGCCGCGCACACCACCACCAGCGCCGCCGACGGGATGAACACAAACTGCTGCCGGTTGGCGCCCGTGATCTCCTCCAACAGCGAGTCGTTGCTCAGTAGCTGCGCCCGCCCGGCCGCCGCCGCCGCTGCCGCCGCCGCCCGCTCGTCGCCCGCCCACGCCGCGTACAGCGCCGCCGTCGCCGCCGCCCCGCCCGCCGCCGCCAGCAGCAGCGCCACCACGCCCCTCACGTCGCCCCGTCGCGCGCGCCGCATCGTGCGCGTGCGCAGTCGTCGCACCGCCGTATGCTGGGGTGGGGGGGGAACGGGGGGGTGGGGGGCGCCCTGCCTTATTTCAACGCCGAGTTCGCAGTCTCGCGACTCCGCCCGCGCGGCGAACGCCTCTGCCACGCCACCGTCAGCACTTCGCCACTGCACACACCGCTACACGCCGCACACGCCATGCATTAGCACGCGCCATCCGCGCCGCACCTGTACTTTATCACCCACCAAAAGCACACACACTCACACACTCCACACATACACGCGCCTTCACTCACTATGCTTGTGTACACTTAGCGGCGCGGAGGGAGAGAGATGGAGCGCGCGAGCGAGAGAGCCAAAGAGCCAGAGAGCCAGAGAGTACCAGCAGAGATCGAGAGATCGAGAGAGAGAGAGAGAGAGAGAGAGAGACGCAGTGAAAGCGCAGTCTCACATCGCATACACTCTCACTGCCCACACCGCACTCCTCTCACCCCCCGCTACAGGCGGCCCTGCGCCGACTCCAGCGCCGCGCACTCCAGCCACGCGTCCTGCGCCCCGCAACGCATGTCGCTTAGCAGCTTGTCCAGGAAGCGCGCAATCTCCCCGCGCATGCTCACGTACGACTGCCACAGCCACCCTTTGGCCGCGTCCGACGCGATCCAGCTCTTGAGCAGCGGACACACGCGCGGCCAGTCCTCGTGCGGCGTCTCGTCCACGCCCAGCGCCATCGTGTACCGGATGTCCGGCAGCACGCGGCAGATGTCGTAGTGCGCGTGCGCCGGGCAGTTGCCGCGATACGCCGTCAGCAGCGTCCCGGTCGCATTGCGGTCCTCGTACTGGTCGGGCGACGCCCCGCGCGGCACACAGTCACAGCACTGCTCACACATAGAGTACACAAAGTAGTCCAGCTGCATGCGGTTGTACGAGCTGGAAAAGTCGCTCGTCTGCTGCAGCCGCACCTTGTCGCACCCGCTGTTGGCCAGCGCGTACTGCCGCAGCTGCTGCTGGCACGCCACGTCCGTCAAGTCGTAGATCGACTGGCAGTCCGCAAAGTTTCCATTGCTCAGGAACGGCTTTAGCTTGCACGCCGAGCACAGCTGCGGCGGCAGAAACACCCCGCTGCACGTCACCCCGCGCCCGGACGCCCCCTTCCCACCATGACATGGGTTCTTCCCGCTCACCGCCGCCGCCGGCCACGCTACCAGCAGCCCCACCGCCACCACCGCCATCGCCAATCTCGTTGCAACTCCCGTCATCTGTGTGTATCCGCTGTGCTGTCCTCAAGCTCCTTCTTTGCCCCACTCGCCGCTCTTGCCACCCCACAAGCCCCCCCACCGCCTTCTCCCTCCAATTTATATCGGTACCACTGGCACCTTCCACACACACATCAGCAACAAGACGCCCCAGACTCGCCCCCTCCCCCGCTCGCGAGAGTCTCCCCCGTAGTCCTTCTGCCTTGTACACCTGCTGTAAAAAGCACCCAGCAACCCTTATCCTACCCGCCCCCCCAAACCTGAATTCGCGCCCAATATCGCCCGAGTCCACCATCCCTACCACCTCTCGCTAGCTTGCTAGAACAAATTATTAACACCAACCAACGTGACAACTGCTCCATTCCATTCCTCATCGCCGACGGTTGGCATATAGCCCACCTTTGTCCTTCTGTCTCTCTTTCTCACAGTCCCGTTGGCTCGCTGATCCGTGATGCGTCAGTCGCTGCTGCCGTCCGTGCATGTGGAACGCGGAACGTGGAATGCAACCACTCGCTTCATGGACGCCGAGCGGCCAGCCGCCGCGCCGAACGCTCCGTTAAAGGCAACATATCGGATACGACGCTCACCGCCCGCCGCCGCCCGCCGCTGCCCGCCGGCAGCGCACCGAAATCCCCATCACGCCGCCGCATCTAAACGCCACGCCGCTTGCGCCACACTCTTCCAAACGCGGCCGCCGCGCCTGTCCGGATCAGCACGCTGTCGCAAATTCACTCACGTGCCGTGCACCAATCATTCCGGTTCACTGATATCTTACTGCGCAATATTTTCTCCGCATGGGCGCGCACTCTTGAGAGCCGAGATGCAGGCAGATGTCTGGCTCTTCGTGCCGACCGGGTCGCTCCCTTGAGACGACAGCGCGCTTTCTCGCTCTGGTTTTTGATTGCCGGGTGCTGCCAACCCCACAGCCTGGCCTCGTGAACGGCGCTCGGCGTCGGTCCACCTGAAGCATGTCGCGATATTTGCTGTCTTCCTGTCATCATTTACAGGGACCACTCCTTCCTACTGCTTATACGATCAATACTCATCTCCCTCATTATGAACCACGTGCGTGTTTCGTCGATTATTGACAAAAACATTAAAGACTGTGCCCCCCCGCAAAGTTGCCCAGAGGCAGAGGGAGAACTCTGTGAGGACATTGTTTCCTTTTCCTCTTGCCGTGTCCCACAGTTGGGTGCTGTCGACGCCCATTCCCTTTTCGCAGGGCTCCTCGCGTTCTTAGCAAGCGTATATCGACGGTTGAAAACGCGATAATGATAAGTGGCAAAAGATAATTGGCTAAGGAAAACTTTTGCCAGCTTTTGAATTCTTTTATGAAATACCCCTTACACCCGCCCATTGTAAAGAAAATTTTTTTTTTTTTTGAATGATTTTGTGACCCTGAATATTGATTGCGGACCGGGTTGTTCCCAAGGCATATTAACGTAAATAATTTCGAATGGCTGTCCCAGTGCAATACTTGTATTCACAAGGAGCGGCAAAGATACTTTACGTGAAGTACATACGCAGATGATGCCTGTTGTTTTCGTGGTGCATTGGTTTTTTTCCGATTTTTTACCAGTGCGTTGTCGACGTTTGCGCATTATGCTTACAGCATGTTTACTTTGTAAAATAAATGGAGAAGACCGTTGAGCATGATTCGTGTTTATTGAAAATGGGAGGGCATTCAGCGCTGCGCATAATACGGAGAGATTGGGGTTAGCGAAGGCAGGCTCGAGGTAGGGATATCGTAAAGACAACTGGCCCTTTGATTTTAATTTGCAGAAGGAATTCTATACAAAAAAATCATATTTACAGTGAACGTCGACAAGTCTGCCATTGCTAAACGCCCGCTACTTCAAGAAAAAGCATTAGACAGTTTACACAAGAATAAATCTCGTATAAATCTCGTTCACACAGGGCACGCGAAATATCGTGTACGGCGTGTACGAGAACTATACCCCGAGTACATACGAAATCTCGTCTGCTCGCAAAGTTTCACGAGCATCTCCTCGTACTAATTTTGGGGGACTTGAGCGTCATGACAATCAATTTCAAGCTTTCTTGATGATCATGGATAATTGTCTCTTAGCATCACAGAGTGCAGTATTTCAGGCAGAAAGTAACGTCTCTTCTTCAAAAAATCTGCATCAAACTCAGCAAAAAAAACTATTCGTAACCAAGAACAGCTCATCGCAGGACTCGCTAAGCGACAGGAACGGTTTCGCTTCACAGATATATCTGATTTATTTCTTCTGTTGGCTGTGCGAAAAGAAGATGATCACATACCAAAATGGGGGGAGCTTGAAACAACGTACAAAACAGAGCTCGAAGAATTCGAAAAACATGTTTCCACAACGACGTTAGTATGTATGAATAAACCGTTTACAAAAACACTCATTGATTGTATCAGGAGGTCATGTAATATGTGACGAGCTAAAAATAAGGAATTTATCACTGCTTTTTGGTATCACAGTTGAATATGGGGAGAAAGAACCATTACTGGACGATCTGGTACTGGAAATAGACTAAAAAGCAGAAACGATAAGGTCATGAAAGAGGAGTAAAGTGAAAAAGAACAAAAATTGATGATTGCGGGAGAGTCTATCAGGCATAAAGCTCTTAAACGTGCAATCAAAACAGAGGAAAGTAACAGCGACGAGAGCCTGCAATCGGAGAAACGTCTGAAGATGTGTACAAGAAAAACCCCAGTAGCTAGCTCTGATGATGCATTAGAAACTTTTTAAATCGAGCAAGTGAAAGAAAACAAGCGTTTAGATGCAGAGCGCGTTAAACTTGAGCGTGAACGATTACAACTACTGCGAAAAGAATCTTTGCAGCGCCCAGAGCTCGAGGAAAAACGCTATGAATTGAAAAAGCGAGAGCGTATGCAAACTATGAAAGAACGTATTAAGGTTCTTAGCTCATTAGACCGCTGAAGTCGAAAGTTGCTATGAACACTATTCCGTCATCATGACACTGACGTCTCACAGAAGCGCTTTTGTGAACGTCTATCTTTGCGCGCAGATGACAACCTTCGTTAGCCGCATATTTTCAAAGCACTCTTCTTTGGCGTCGTGAACATACATTATTCTCCCTCCATCATGGCCCGTCAACCCTGTGCTTTGGCCATCATCATGCACTTCGCGCCACGCCCTTCGTCGCCTCGCCAGTGTGGTTCGCGTTCCGATTACTCAACCCCATCACTGCGCCCGTCTTCCTCTTCTCCTTTTTCATCGGCACCCTCAATTGCTCACGCCTCATCCGCCTTTCCTGCTCTGTCGCACAACCCCTTTTACACTTCTCGGCCTGCTGCTGTAAACCCCTTAACATACCACGCGTTTCATTTCCACGAGCAGCCCGCGTCTGCTCCCATGCACCTTTCTCAACCGAGCCACCGCTTGTGGCCGCACGAAAAGTTACACCCGCCAATTTATCCAAATTCTATAGCTTCGTCACTCACCCTTCCTCTCGATGCGCCCACAGCATCAGCTCAACGTATTCCGGAGTATCTTGCAACCACCTCTTCCCCAACGACAGGAATATGGCCAGTATTTTGAAGAAAGCAACGTCTCTGCCGTTCTCGCTGTCTATGGTGGCGTGGATGCTTCGCAGCAACTTGTCATGCACATTCAGCTCTTTTCAATCAACACCCCCATCTCGCTGCACCGCGCGTCAATGTGCAATTTTTAACTGCTCACCACCCGCACTCTCACTTTCAATAACAACAGATCCAGAGCGAGAGCAAGATACTGGTTTTCAATATTTGTCACACCCGTTCATCGCTTTAAATTCCCTGTATATGTAAAACACGTCCTGGGAAAAGTCAACCGTTCCCAAGCACATGGAATCAAAGCTCTAAAGCATTCCATATCCGATGACCGATCGTCCGAACAACACGGATGACGGCACCGCGACAAACGTCGCCCTCATCAAAACGAGGCGCACTCCAATGCAGCAGGAACCCCACCCTATGCTGCCACGCCAATTTTTTAATGCCAACGGTCAATTCGTGGCAATCTGTCGCCCTGGAAGATCACGCTATTCAAGACGAAATGTTCTCGAGCTCCGTTCCAACCCTGTGACACACCCTCATCCTTCGCAATAAATGTATGCTGTTCCCCCGTTTCAATTGTCATCCACGGATCATAACGTTGCGCAAACCGCACAAAACAGCCTTAATTCAGCTCAAACCTACAGTAGTATTTCTCTTCAGCCTACCACTCTGCTTTTGGCTCCGCCTCCGGAGCAAACATTGAGCCAAACAGCCACACATCCTATGGATCCATTTCAAGGATATGCGCTGCACCACATTACTCTGGTTTCTGTCGCCCCTGCCATCGATATGACGGAGATGTTTAGCCCCATTACTCTTCTCTATTCCCGCGAATACCTTTGATTCTTGTCTGGCTTTCGGACGCGCATGTCAGAACGCTGGATATCTCAATCTAGTCGCCAACGTTAACCGAGAGTACGTGGCGCTTTCCCCTAATTCGGCGAAGGCATGTACTGCTTTGACGAAAGCCTTGTATAGTCAAGGCATAAATGACTCAAGTTTGTCTTATTTCACAGGGTTAAAGTTTGGTCCAGTTCTGGCCGAGAATATCTTCAACAATGTCGGCAATACTCTCCGCAATTTCAACAAAATTACATAGGTAGACATGGAATACCGCACTGCCCTTGGAATATCATCTATACATCCTGGTACATGGAACAATCTTGGGAATGCCATGAGAGCCCGAAACGCATTTTTTTTATGCCATGGATTGCTACAACACAGCCTTGGCTTTCCAATACGGCTCTTCTATCGCGCATTACAACCTGGATGGCATGCTTTGAGACCATGGAAAACGTCAGAGGGCAGAGACGCGATAGAGGGCGGCGTAAATGGAAAATACAAATCTTGTCGAAGCCGCTGCTGGACTTCGTACGTCCCTGCGAAACATAGGGCGAACAGATAAGGCAACACCCTTCTACATTCGAACTGTCGCCCTTCAAGCGGGTGCTGCCGATCATCTTGCAAACCTAGCTAATTCTTACAAAGTTATGAAGAAGTTTGAAGAGTCTGCCGCAAGCTAATTAAAGATACGAATGGAAGTCCGTTGACACAAGTGTTGCTCGTTTACGCTCGCGAGTCCGGCGAGATTCTTATTCAAGTCCCCTTTGTTTCTACTATATCTAACGTACGCTAGCTTGGACCTTTTATACCCCAGCCGGAGGGCGCTGCTCCTCTCCCGTAGTCCAAATTATTTCCAATGCGGTCGTGTCAGTTATTGCGTACACTTATTGCGTGTTGTCAGCTTGGGTACGGCGCATGAACACGTACTACTTGGCACGATTACGTACGAGCTCTGCGGCTGACAACTGCGTTCTGCACCTTAGCACGCTCTCGTTGAGACTGACACTTGCACTAGTGCCTAGACTGTCGGTAGGTACTCCGTACATTCCATAAAGCTACAAGATAGCTCTTTA
>JAHNZQ020003150.1:944148-954402 GCA_019155205.2 Gracilaria vermiculophylla
ACGATAAAATGGTTACCAGGACGGGTTTTGTAACGTGGTGCATTCGTTGAGTGTAGTCTGAGACTGGTCAGTCCGAACACGAATTTTTGCAACTTCGATCGCTATCGTGGATAGACAGCTAAAAGCAATGATAAGAAACCCGGTAACTCTGCCTCGCTTTCAACAAACGATACCGGGCGTTCTTTCTAATTCAACCCCGCAACTTGACGATACTTGTGGCTTGAGGTCGGAAAGAGAGAAAAAATGGTCCGGGAAAGTAATTCTGACAAGCTTGCGCAGAGAAATAATATTCACAACCGGCCTCCCCAGCTGTTTTCAGGAAATCCAAGCTGAAGACCAGGTTTGCACAATTTGTCACATGTTCTCCATTTGCCGTTTCGACCGCTTTCATAAGTTGACTACCGAGCGTTCAGCTGTTGCGTGCTCTGATTTATCCACTTCGTCCAGAAAAACGATAGGCTTTGTCCGCTGTTTATGCGTCGAGGGCGGAGTCAGTCGTAGCAAGCATTCCTCATGTAATTCTTAATAGGGTGTGTCCATGAGGTCCGAGGCCGCGACGGAAAGTTGGATATATTTTTTCGGACTACAACAGTCACCCTTACAGCCATCTGACGCAAAATATTTGTGGTCCACATAGGAAGGAAACTAGTGTTGAGTACTTATGATAGGCTCTCACTCGGTCGGATAACTCACATTGGAGAAAACGAATTGAAATGGAGGACCAGTATTTCCCAGATATTTCGGTTTTGACCCCCAAGCAGTCCGCCAAAGGCATAGCGAGAGATGGCATCCATGTGCTGGTGAATTGTAATGGGGGTACTTCAAAGGCGCACTCACCAAACCTTTCGCCCTTTGACCCACCCGATCCAGGTATATTTCATGGGGTTTCCGGGAAACCTGTGGGCTTATGATATCGAGTATTTCATCACCGGTATTGTCATTTCGCCTCCAAGGCTAGCATCTCGAATGCATTCGGAATTTTTGCTATATCATCCCCACAGCTATGTTCTGAAAGATCTTGGCCAAAACAAGCTTTTTGGGGCCTAGAGCATTTTCCTGTTGTTCCCTTACGATGTGTTCAATCGGAAGATTGCTTCCTTTTCCTTCTGCATAGTCAGCTTTACTAATTGTCGCCAGGCAACTTTAATGTTTTGGCTCGGATCCTAAAGGGTGTACCAAACTGAAAAATATGACTTCTTCGATTCCCCCGGATAGCCGAACAAAAAATAAAAAACAAAGCTCTGGCGTAAGGACCTGGACCCGATCCATTTTTGTTAACGGATGTGGCTGGAAACAGGAGCAAGGTGCTCCGGCGGAGCTTGGTGGCTCGTTTTCATATACCCTTTCACATAATGCTCATTGGACAGTTACGGATGTTCTGTGGTCCGCAGTTCCAATAAAATACGTGCCCAGGCTCTTTATTGTGGAAGCGGAGGGTTTTGTAGTACACCCTATTCCCAGAAGACAGTAGGATTCAAAACTGGGAGCATCACATGGAAAATAGTGACTGGCTCGTCCTCCCTTTTCATTGCAGATTATGAAAAAAAGAGCAATAGCGCAGACGCGATGTAGCGAAGGGCGACTGGAAATCGTCTTACTGAAAATAGTATCGAAAACGCATTTCGTTTCCATGTTTTGCTTCAGATTTTTGTAGTTCCACTCTTTTGGAGAACGAATTCTATTCATGGAACTGTTGTACTATCTCTCGATCTCTGTTGCACTTTCCCTGTCAGTAGCTGTTCGTAGCCATGGTCTCAGACCTAAAACCGGATCTCCGTAAACAATGTACTGTACGTCTTCCATATTAATAGACAAGACACTACTGCTTTCCACATTACTTCTCCTTAATACGGCCACATTTGTGGCGACGACCTTTCCGCGGTCCATAAAGAAAAAAAAAACCCATCTGGCGTAGATATGGCTAAATACTTGAGGAAATGTTTGCGGGAGTGACCAGAAAAGCATTTTTTTTTATTAGTTGCATCACCTTCGGGACGGCACATTTTAGTTTTGGTGCAGTCAATAAACCCCAAACACTTCGGCGAAAAAGCCACGTGTCTTCGGACAGCCTCTCAATAAATTTCTGCGTGTGACTGCATCAGTTCATATTGGAGCTTGGTTTCTGGAAAACACTTGCTCTCCACGAAGAATTCGACGACTTTTCAAAATTTTTCCCAGCTATGACTGCACCGCATTTAAAAACATAAGTACCATACCAAAACCAAGTACTATATGTCCAGATGCAAATCGCAACAAGACTACGTCTCACATAGAACGTACTTTATTCGCGGATACACGCGAGAAGGTGAAGAAAACGTCCGCATCCAGAGACGGGGGCGCGAAGCAAGTGGACATTTTCCCGGAGGATGCGTCCGCGAGGAGAACCTTTCGAGTTTTGGTGAAAGCAAGAAGGCAGAAGAAGCATCTTCAGACACCAAAAATTTCCGATAATGCGCTTCAATTCTCTTTCATTAAAAGTGGAATCAAGGCTTTGTGCTTCTCCAGCGCCACCCTTCTTTGATCCTAGCAATCGCGTTGACTTTCTTTCCGCACCTCTTGAAGCTAAGGCTCTCTTTCTCCGCGTTCATCTCATCTTTCCAAACGCTCAGCCGCAGCTAGTTCTCGCTCGAACGCCACGTTTTCTCTCTCCAATTTGATGCGATCAAGTTTTGCCTCCCTGATGTGAACCCTGAAAGGATACATCTTCGTTCCTCCTATTTTCTTCCACTTTTATAGCTTGTTTTGCGTATTCAATGGCGTTTCGATTTTAACAATTGCCTCTTGCTTCGTTTCTGTAATCATACAAACTATTTTCAGCTTTCTTCTCATCGGCGTCGCCTCTACAACTATATCTTCTTGTATTTGCGGCCGCTGGCAAATTATCTCCCAAACGCTGCACGTCCTCTTCCTTTTTCTTTCCCGTAGCTCATATGGTTTTTCTTTGCGATTCTCAGTCGTCTTTCACCTCTCTCATCGTCATTAATGAATCTGCCATCTCACCCATTGTTTTCCCTCCATTACCTGAAAGCCGCTGATTATATTCGTCCATTTGACCTTATTGAATATGTAGACGCTTGTATTGGTCTTGTACGGCTTTTTACGTAACAGAAGAATCTCGAAACGCCGCATTGATCTTTATTTTTCGTCAGCAACCTCAAATCTCGTTTTTTACCATAATTCGGCGTACGCCGCTTACTGGCTACATCTTTTCGATACATTGCTGAGTCTTGCATGGGTCTGAATCGAGAAAATATTCCTGATTTATGAGTTATCACTTTATCTTCATTTGTTGAAGTTTCTATTTTAAAGTTGGCCACCTGCCACAGCATTCGTAAAGTCAGATCGGTGCTCGCACATAACTCTACCGTATAAAGGCAAGTAATATAGCTTGTCACCATAATACACAAAGTTTCTTACGAAATTTCATTAACTACTTACTATTCAGCAAAGTTAGTGAATATTGCATTGCAGAATTCTTTATGTTTGGTGTCAGTATAATTTTTATTGCAAAACTCTGTAAATACTGAAGCAGAATTTTGTATGCGAAAGCTCTCAATTATCTCGATAAAAACGATGCTCGCTTTACTGTCATGAAAATGCTTCAAAGCAAAACAGACCTAAACAATTATGGTAGATGTCGATATACCACCGTTGTTGTTTTTCAGCAATCTTTTCGTCCATCTAGAAGTATGGTAGAATGCAGAGAATATTTCAGCAGCAAGCATAAATTATATGGCCTCAAAAAGAAAATTTTTGTTTAGCCAAATGGACTTGCTATAATTCTTTCAAAGCTTGCAATTGGATGCAAAACAGATATTAATATATTTTAATCAAATAGTTTGCATTATAAAACAGCACTCCAAAAGCGCGCAAGTATTGGTTACAATTTCGTTTTGGATGCAAAGGATCTTTTCGATGCAATTCTAAACCAGTGGACAGTACGTATGGATAAATGATATCACATAGCCGCAGAAAATGCTAAAGCTATTTATCTCCTAAAAACGCCAGTGCGAGGTTGCGTGCCTGTTGCAGAAGAAGATAATAAAAAGAATATATGCATTGACAGAACTATTTTGAAGAATGTTATTGGAAGTTTGGCGGAACTCTGGAATGCTAGTGGATTTGTATACAGGTGAGATAAAAAGTTTTATAACGAAATTTTTATGCTTTGTGTATCGTTGATGACAGGGCATATTTCGCGTCATCTACTTCGCAAGTGATGTTAAATTTTACATACGCATAGAGAATAGGCTTAGCGCTATTGGAGAAGATATATCAAGAAAAACCAAGTTCAGTCAGAAAAACTAGACAGAAAAAAGACATTCTGGAGCTACTTTACACAAGATTCAGTCTGAAGAAAAAAAAATCAACTTTTTCAAGATATATTGTTTTGCGTAGAACTGCAGCCTTTGCGTAAGTTACATGATAAAACATAAATGAAGAATTGTAAATGTAGTTTTTTTCTTGCTAATTTATGGGCGTTTTTTGCTTTGTTGTACCGTTTATGTGTTGAAGACTATGTTTCGCTTTGCTACGTACTCTCTACATTATTAAAAACTTTTTGCAGGGGAGATCTGATGATGTTTGAAAATGAAATGACATATGATTATGAAACAGTTTTTGAACTTGAAGTATACGAAAAATGATTTCTGCAGTACTTCTCTAAAGAATTAGAAGCAATACTTTGCATCAAAATGCCAGACCGCATATACTTATTTTATAGAACAGGCTTTATGTGCTTGACTTCAATTGCGAGATTAAGCAGCGAACTTTGAAGTGAAGCATTTTTATTCAAAAAGAACACACAAAATTCTTTCTACATCCAATTGAGCTCTTTCGCAGCTCTCTGATTCGCTGCGTTTCTTACTTGTCCCTTTTGTATATACTGAGACTATTTCTTTATTTAATTATTCTATGAAGCAAACTAGACGCGGAGCAGAAAAATAATGTGAAACTTTCGAAACGCTACCGTAGTGTAAAGATCCGAAATATAACAAGACGGATACGGGTAGGGCTCGATACAACTAAAGGGCTGTTGCATCGTAGATGTTGTGAAAGAGTACGTCGTACATATGACTCAGAAAAGCGATACACAGGTCAGCTTCTAATCTCTTGACCCGTGAAGGAAACAGCACATAAAGTAAAGAACAAAAAAAATTAGAATCAAGGATCAATGCCCTGGCTTCAGAAGCCGTTGGCCGTTTTCTAAGCAATAGGAAACAACAAAGTCTGCAGGAACCTTTTTCCTGCTCGTGTTGCCACTGGATAGAGTTAGAAGGGAAGCTTCCATCTAGACGAGATTTCCACGTCCTTTATCTTCCATTGTCTCCGTCGCTCGAGCAATTGTTGAAGGTTAAATCGTCTCTGGTTTTAAAGCCTCATCATCGAGATGCGTTATAACACAACAATTGCCGAAAGATGAAATGACAGCATTCGGTTCTGATGCCCTGATTATGGCGATTCCCATCATGGCCAATGGTCTGCAACGGAAAAGGTCGAGGAGACTGAGCGATAGAACACTCAATCATGTGAGGTCATGCCTTTTCCACTTTCGTAATTGGCAGCAACCAAAATCGTGGTTATAGGCCCTTTCGATCAAAAGCAGATGCTGGAAAAGTCTTTATAAGATGAGAATGCACAGTCTGTAGATGGCAGACTATTATGTACAAAGAGAATCTAAGACAGGATGAAAGCACGAAGGGAGATAATCCTCTCATATCTATACAGCAAGGAGACTAACACGAGCCGTCATCAAAGATGGTGCTCACGGAAATGGTCTTCCACGACTCGGAATCGTCTTTCCCTTTTGCCATGCACCCAACGGAGAAGTGAGTCCTGGTGTAATCAAAATTCAGTTCCTGCAACGTGCCTCTGGAAAAATCAGAGTTCTCCATGTCATACGGAGCTTCAGAATCGTAGTCATACGTCCAGCCATCTTTGAAAAAATGCACATAGCCAACATCACCTTCAGTTACGCAAGTGACGGCAGGTCTGAATCCTTTCAGACAGATGTGCGCGTCACTGATTGCTTCCGTATAGTCGCCGCTCCAGTACTTCACATCAGATGGATTGTTAGCATCCACGATTGCGATCCCGCGCACAGACACTGAAGCCCTTGGACGAATATAGGGGGTGAGGAATGACTGTCTAATTTGACTGGGACCGTTTCCGTCAAACACCGATGGCGTTCTGGGACCCAACTTCAAAGACCCGCCCTTTAGCTTGCACTTTTCGTAAGTGCATGTTCCAATCTCAGCAGCAGTAGCGACGCATTTTCCACCTTCAGCTGTCTTGGAGTTAGAAGCATCAAAATATGGTATATGAGATCGAACAAGATCACCGCCACGGATCTCAATGTACGTGCAGTCCATAAAGTCTTCGAAATTTCCGCCAAACCAAGCCCAACCTAACACATAGACGCCGTCTGGAGCATGAGAGGGCGCACGAATAATGTGTCTATAATAGTGACCAGATCGATCGAAGTAGCACTCACGATTCGAATTCCATGCTTCGCAAGCGGTCTCATTGACATCGTCGCACATGTACAGGAATGCGCCTTGCTCATGTTTTTCCCAATCGAATCGGTCTTCGAGAGATACGAGAGCGTAGCGAGCGAATCCATAATCGTGGTTGTTTCGATTAATTCGGATTTCAAAACTGTCACCCCTAGAAACAATAATGCCTGGGTTGTTCGGGTTTACGTCACCACGGAGATAGGTTGAAGGGCAGGGGTTTTTGCAGTTGTTATCTCTCGAGCATTTGGAGTATTTGGAAAATGGAAACGGATACGAAATTGTCTGGTGCCCGTACGCTGATATAATTATACAAAAGAAGGACGCTGCGCTCGCTGCCATCACCCAGGAAGAGTACATCGTGATATGCGTTTCCGGTGTCTAACAAATAGCTTGAAAGTTGTAGATTGTATACAGAAAAGAGGTGTATAGGAAGAATGACCGGCGCGTGTTGATTCTCGATGATGATGTTTGCGGACCCTGTACTTGACGAGATGGCTCGAAGCTACTAGCGACGTGCTTGTATTTAAAGAGCTTTTTCTCTTACGGGATGAGACAGTCTACGTAAAAAGCGGCGATGTGGCAAACGTACAAACCATTAACGTGTTCCCATCGCAAGAAGTTCCGCCACGAAAACACCCTTATCTTCCGCCCCTACGACAGCAAGCACAACGAGACGTTTGAACAAATCCATTGGCCATCAAAGTTCTGCGATCGGCCTCAACATTAAACATCCAGCCAGTCAATCATTGAGTTGCACGTGCTAGGGCCATCCCCTAGGGCCACCCCCCACCCCCAGCTCGCTTTGCCTCGACAGCAGTTTGCAAATAGCACCGGTTTGATCCACGCTCTATTTTGTGACGAAGGCAGAAGCGATGAGGCGTGTGGTCGCTCAGATTTGGCTTAGGACTGTACACAGCAGGGCCACTGATGATTTGATGTTATTTTAATTTTAGCTTTTTGATAGCCTGGCTTGGCAGTGTATCTCCAGAACTGCCACGCGATGCCGTTATCTGCTCGCTGACAAGGGATAAACCTGTGGATGAACTCAAAACATCCTTATATCTTGCCCTCCAGCCTCGTATCAAACTTCAAGATGGAGGGTTTATTTCGTTCTGATGCTTGAGCGTGGCGTCTGGACGGAAAAGGCATTACATTGCAGAGTTGTTTGTAAAATGATAAATTTATTAATTTGGTATTAAAAGTTCGTCACAACATGTTTGCTTTGTCCCAAGATTAAAGGATCAGATCAGGAGCTGAAGAACACTATTCCAACAGGTTTTTGCGGGAAGAAAAGGTTTCGCCAGGTTCTCTGTTTAATCCCATCGATACTCATTTACAGTCGAGACCAAGACATATCGCTTTCGGTCAGTCTTTGCTCTCACCTCCCAATATAAGCACACCCTCGTTACACTAGAAATCAAGACATTTTTCTTCTGCATTGCCCTCGTCCTCACCTCCCAGAGAACGATCAGGCTCATCGCCAGATTCTCTTGGTCCTCACAGAATGGGTTGAATCATTAGAAATACTGAAAACCCTCCTCGAAAACCTCTTTCTATTCTATTCTTTTTACAGCCTCTTTAGAGCTGCGTTGTTCTTAGTTCTGTTCCTAGCTTCTACAATAATGCAATCTAAAAATACATAAATACAGAGAACAGATACACTATTTGCATTATCTTGATAATAATTATTGATATTCGTGTGTTCACAAAATGACTGTTTTTTGTCTTTCAGGTTGCATCCAAATTGCCCATCATCTACACTTACTTTAGGAGTGCTCCACATAACTAAGATAACAAGCATACACAAATAAGAGTTCAAATTTCTTTTGAAAAGAGTCGAAATAGTTCTGTCACGAAGTGTATTTCAAGTACAAGTAATTGGAACATCACTAGTAAAGCATCACTTTGGATTGTCGAATACTCTTTACTTTAATATGAAGAAATACGCGTTTTGCCTTCGGAAAAGCAATCAAAGAACCCTAAAAAAGATTTTTTTGCAAAAAATGACATGTCATGTTGTCCTATTGTGCTCTGAAACTCTGCCTATGCGACGAATATTGTCAAGACACAGATCGGCCTTGCAACACCTTATCCGCTCTCGTCCGGTCTGCTTCTTTGTGCTTTACCTAGTTTGGTGATCTGGATACGACCGCCTTCTATGCCTCGCCATTCTCGTCGCCTTCGAAGCGCTGCTTGAGACTTCCAGCACTGTTTCATACAATGCGGCTATGAGACACAATGCTACGGCATTGTCGAGAAAGCTTGCCGAGCTTTCTGCTGAAGTACGTCAAATGTTTTGCGCTCTTGTGAATCCATTTCTGCGTCTTGTCGCCTCTCCATGGATTATGCTTGCTGGCCGGCAATACTAGGCTGCCCGTGGGATATCTGTCACTTCCTGCCATAATTTATGAGTGAAAATTTTCATCCCAATCAATCGTTAGTTCATTTGCTCACGCGCCACAGATTTGTATTTTTCGATGCTTCATCCTCAGAATACGCATGACACTTTACCAACGACCCCCAAGAAAGCAAATCTACACAGCCAACTACGTCCACGGATCAGAGCCTCTCTAATGTCCCATGATCAAGAAAGATTCCCTACTTTTCATTTTTTGTTGTTGCTGGTGATAATGAAGAAACAACAACATGTTAATCTCTTTGGGCAGCAATCTATAAATCCGAGGCGTCTTTTCGGTTTAAGCCTCAATAATGCTTGAGTTGAAGGAGCGCTTTAATTTGTTTGTCGCCGCACGGCGTTGATTCTGTGTTGGTATCGACAAAATAGGCCTCGAATAAATTGTGCACGGATGCGGCGCAGAGGTATGTGCAAGTATGCGAGGCTCGATGCCTCCGAGTTTGCTGAGGAGGCGAGAGGCGGTTTCTTGAGAGGAGCCGCGCTGTTTCCCTATATGAAAACACTGTGCTAAGTCCTACATACAAAGATGACATGTGCACTGCAACCCACGCCTTGGGTGGCAATGCCTATGAAGAGAATTTGCCGCATCCACTACACTTTTCTTTATCAAAGTCCGAGTTCTTTTCGGGCTCTTTCCCCGAGTGTAGGAAAAGTGCTTTTGCGTTGCACGGACTTCAGAACGAGCCCGGGTACGTCTACGTACATGCACGAAAGATGCTCCACAGTGTCTTCCGAATCCGGGAGTCCCTTCCAACGTACATGAACGAATGACTTGTTCTTTTGCATGACGAATTTCATCCATCGCGCCACAAGCATCCCGGTCTCAGACGATAGCGCATGTGACATGATAGATTTCGTGCCCAAAGAATTGTCATGGTAGAATTTTAGCCGGGATCCATGTATGTTTTCTATGGTGCCATTTCTGAGATATTCTACTTGGTATACATAATTTTAAAGCGGTTGTGAGACGCGTCGCTGGCCTTTCCAGCGAATTGCAAGCTTCTGTCAAGCTAGAAATTCCTCACGAGCAACTAACACAAAATCACCAACCGCAAAATTTTGCCAGATGTTCTCGAGAGGCCCAAGTTCGAGACTTATCACGATTGCGCTGTAGTGTGGCGTGCACCATGGGATGCAACTCAACACATCGGGATCTTAGAGTGTCAATGTTTGGAAGGCGTTCTCGTTGGGCTTCCTATTGAAAAACAGTTGAGCAACTCCGGCGCTCCTGCGCTGGTTCGCTGTACGTGTCGCATGACTTTCATACTCCTCCTCCTTTCCTGAGGACGTCGGCCCATCTCGAGCTGTGCTGTCAGCCGGGCA
>JAHNZQ020003150.1:954502-986225 GCA_019155205.2 Gracilaria vermiculophylla
TGTAAGATACTCTCTGCCCGGCTGACAGCACAGCTCGAGATGGGCCGACGTCCTCAGGAAAGGAGGAGGAGTATGAAAGTCATGTGACACGTACAGCGAACCAGCGCAGGAGCGCCGGAGTTGCTCAACTGTTTTTCAATACTTCCATCGATGTAGTTGACGTCAACGTAGATGTGCCCAAAAAATTAGATATTGATGGTCTCGGTTTCACGCCTGTAAAGGCCGTGATAAGAGCGATATAGCCACGGCTTGGTGGAGGAGAGTTGTTCAATGCGCTCTGAATGATTGGCAGCAGATTGGCCGGTTCCTTGAAATGCAACTGAAGTTCTGACACGAAGGCTTGGAACGTGCGCAACAGCTCCTTCCCGAGACTTTCCACGGCTGCCATGCTCCAAGGAGTGTATGGGAGCCTGAAGTGGTGAGAAACGCGGAGGCCTTTCGTGACAAGACGAACGGTCTCGTTCTTGAAGTGTGTTGGTCCGTCGAACATCATACCATTCGGAACATTATAGGCCGCAAACCAATCGATTATTGCGAGGACAGCGTTTTCAGCTCCCGTACCCGTTGTAGAGAAAAACCATTTGTAGTCTAAATGATCGTCCGTAAGCATGAGGACGTACAGACTGTTTCAAAAACATACGACATGCTGTGAAATCTCAAAAAACAAACAAATGTATACTGTACGCCTACAAAAATAAATTTCAGAAAAAAGTAAAGTCAAAAAACCGTTTCAAAAACATATGATCATCAATAACAAATTTTTACTGCGCGACGCTCAATAGTTTATTTTGCTTTTTTTGGTTGCTGTATAACGCTAATGCAACATTTTGGCATCGAACTGATGTACTTTTCTATAATTGAAACTGTTATAGATTTCCAGCAATTTTGATACAGTTTTTGAGTTCAAAAACTGTCTGTAACTACCTTCCATGCGCATAAACCATTCTCGCCAGCAGTCCCCAAACGTTTTCAACTGGGTTCAAATCTGGTGAGCGCGCCGGCCACTCTAGAACAGATACTTCAGAATCCTGTAGCCAATTTTTGATTAAAGACGAAGTGTGTACAGACGCATTATCTTGTTGAAAAATGAAATTTTTTTCATGAAATCATAAACCAAAGGGTAGCAAATAATTTTATAGAACTTCTTAATATTTTTCCGCATTCATGTTTGTTTCAATGAAGGCAATTTTCGTTAGACATTTTTCAGAAATGCCTGCCCAAGCCATTACAGAGCCTCCACCGGAATGCCTTGAATAAAACTCATGACGTTCCTTACGAAGATCGTGCCAATACAATTTGTAGCAACCTGGTCCGTCCAGATTGAACTTTTTTTCATCAGTAAAAATAACATTTTCCCATTCTTTTTTCCAGTAGACTTTTCCAGCACACCAGTCAACCCTCTTCTGCTTGTGATAGTCTTGGAGAAAGAAATTATTTTTCATTCTTTTATATTTAAATAAATTTGTTCTATTTATCTGCCTCCATATAGTAGATTTTGAAACGTTGAGATTGAGATTTTTTCCAATTTTTTTGCACATTACTTTTCCTTTACACAACTCCCTTTAAGTACTCTTTTGTCTGCTGGGCTGAGCTTCTTCGGGCGTCCCGGAGATCGTTTTAAGCCATTTAGAGTCGGGGTTTTGAGAAAAGTAGCAATTGTGACCCTAGAACTCTTTAATTTTTTTAGCGATAGCACTGTTAGAATGTTTCTCGGCGTTCAACGTAATGATTTGAAGCTGTTTTTGCTTGGAAAGTGGCGGACCTCGAGCCATTTTTACTAGAAAGAAGACGGTGTACGTATCTTTTTGAAACGATTCAACATAGACTATGTGCAAAATCTAGTCTACAGTACAGTTTTGGCGCATTTTTGAGGGGTAATGTGTTTTGAAACGCACTGTATTTCTGCCGAGTTGGACTCGGACCGATTTCGATATAATCGAACTGCAGTAAGTCGCTCGGCTTGGGGCCATGAACGGCGGGTCCAAACGGTCGCGGGACTTTTTTTACTCCAAGCGTGGAGATGCAGTGAATTCAGGCCTTTGCGAATGCTTTGAAATCGGTGGCCATGGTGTCTCAGAAGTAATTCTTGGCGAGCGTAGGGGCTGTCGCTTGTTGTCCACGGTGAACAGCGGGGCCCCAGTGAGCGACTATGCAGAGACGTAGCTGGATGTCCGTGGATTCGTCTGGGATCCATACGGCGTCCTCTGAGGTGACCTATTATCCCTGGACATGCCTTATGTGCTTTGGACGGGTTTAACTGTTGTTTGACTGGGCTTATGCGATTTTTTCAACTGATGGCCAGCAGAAGGAGTCGAAATCCGTGGTTGGTAGGACTGGGATATGGATCAGACGGCATACTGCACGGAATGTTGACCAGCGAGTCATCATGTCAACCCAGACATTGTTCAGTCCGCTGATATGAAAGCAGGTGTACGAGTAAGAACTAAGCCGTACTGCCCATCAGAAGACCTAACGAGTCGATGACTGACTGAGGTCTGGTACCATAGACAAGGAATCGAACAAGAGTACTAAGTTGTTGTGGTCAGTGAACAGGTCAAATCCCGCTGAAATCGCCGCTAACCAATGCATTCGCTCAATGGTGGCCACCATGGGGAATCCTTATTTTTCTAATGTAGACCATCCGAGCCGTGTGGCGTTGAATCGCCCCGAACAGAATGCAAGAGGGCTGTAGCGTTGTTCTTCGTGATCCTCCGCTAAGTCTTCGACAGGCTCCTGCGTTACGATTCCAGACCATACTCTATCAGGTGCATCGGTGTAGAGGCAAAAGCCGCTGTGTTTCGTTGCGTTGTGCAAGAGTAACGAGAAGCGCGAGAGCAGTCTTGCATCGCTCAAAGGATTTTGATTACTGTTTGCACTAGCCGAGTGCCACTAGTGTGATGAAGGCAATCGCACGCTTTGTGCGTTTGCTGGCTTCATCATATACACGTTCCATGAAGTCAAGAAGGGGAGAAATATCGGTTAAGAAGTCGGGAATTTCTGTCTTCAACCATTGCATAGCGCAGAGAAACTGTTGCAGGTGTGCCCCTGTGGTTGGAGGTTCCATGTTGAGGAGACCTTCTAGTTGGCGAGGGTCGTGTCGGACGCCCTCGGCTGTGATGATTCTTCCACACCAGCGAAGGGATTTGGCAAACAGTATGCATTTATTCGAATGTAATGGCATTGAGAAGCGCGCGCAGGTTTGGAAAAGAACGCGAATGCTTTCCAACAATCTTTTGACAGTTGAGTCATGCAGAAGGATGTCGTCCAACCAGTACAGTAGATCTCTGAGAAGCTTCTTGAGCAAGATTCCCGCCAAAACTGATTTCAGATGCGTGTTGGCAATTGTTGTTCCGTGAATCACTCTGGTCGGTAAAAACACGCCGTCCGGTGTTTTCAGCCAGCGATCTTCAGTAGTTTTTGTTCTATACTTGGCATCGGATATTGATGCTTCACAGTTTAGTGATTAATGGGACGCAGGTCAACAGTGAAGCAGAATTGGGCAGGTACTGGTTTGAGTACAATCAGAGGTGCTGATGCCTACGGAGAGGAGGGGTTGGAGTAAGCCGTTCCGGAACTGACAAGATTGGAGACAAAATCTTCAAGAAACTTTCTTTGGTCCTGGGAGTACTTTCAAAGGCTAACGCGCACTGGGCGTGCATCAGAAGTGAGCTGAATCTTTAGAGGCTTGACCTGCGCTGAAGGCCCGGAGGACAACGATGTGCGAAAGATGTCAATGTGGTCATAGACAGTTTTTTTGAGTTGTACTGCGTCCTTATTTTGAAGGCCGTTCTGGACTGCTAACTCAATCGTGTTTTCCGCTGCGTTGCAAATGTCCTTGTGTTGCGCGCTGTCAATTTGGTCCAGAAGAGAAGGGTCTGGGAAGGGATCGTGGTTTTCGTGTGCTTTTTGATAGTAGATCCTGTGGCGGTGCGGAGCATTTTTTGTCTGTCCCGATTCGGTAGTAGATTTCGTTGAAAGGGAGGCTATGAGGCGGGTAAAGGAACCGCCCGTTGATTCTGCGGATGGGTTTCCCACTTCGGAGCAATGAGAGGCGTTGAGAGCGAACCTATTGTTGTCTAACAGAGTGCAATTGTCTACTTAGAGATATTGTAGCACAAATCGTTCTATGAAGAGGTCTTCGGTTGCGAGAACGTCGTCCGCAACAAGGAAAGATATATTCAAGAGTGCCAGGTTTCCTACGGCAAGTTGCAAAATGGTGCGGGATGCAGTCCATTTTCTTGAGAAAGTGAATTTCTACGCGAACCCTGCACTTTTCTTCTGAAGCGCAACGGCTAACGATACTTTTCCAATGGGGGAAAGCGCGCCGATAACTTTTGCTGCCGCGCTTTCTGCAAACGAGGGAGAGACAATGCTGTCGTCGCTTCCATCGTTAAAACGCCGTGTGGTGTCCATGGACGCAATGCCGTTAGACACGATGACAAGACAATCCGTTGCAGTGGCTAGCTTGAGACGTGCGACGACTCGGGGGTTTCTTTGAGAGTTTTTGGATGTTTGAGAGCGCGTAGAGCGAGCGAGGCGGTCTGCGGCCTTCTTGGCAGCTATCACAGCCTTGAGAGCTTCTTTTTTCTTATCCTTTGACTTCAAAGAGTCTTCAATCCAATGCCGCTCTTCTTTATTTTGACATGGAGGATGGGGACAGAAAGGTGGTGGTCGTCGCGAAGTGCTCTGCCGCGTGGATGGTTTGCAGGATGGGGAGGAACGTGTGGCGTGATTGATGAAATTTGTCATGCAAAAGAACAAGGGGAGTGTGTGGCATGTGCTTCAAGTGTTGTCGTAATAAAGTGAAGCTGTGGGGCCTGTGTCATGCTTCGAGGCTTGGGGCCTCGCGATTTCTGTGGAGGATCGTTGTCGATAAATTGGAATGCTTCTCCAACTGTCATCGCATGTTTCATGAAGCCTTTGAAATCGGAGTTGAGAGAGGCATAGACCAATTCTAAGTCAGTTTCTAGACTTGTTAAAGAGACCGTGGCTTGATTGCTGAGACAAAACGGCCGGCGGAGAGCATAGGATGCTCGTTCGTGACCCATGTAGTACAGGGGCTCTTAAAGAAATATGGTGGTGTGGCTTTATGACGTTACATTCGTAAGGAGGGCTCGTATTTTATTATATGAGCCACGTGGTGCATAATTCGGCCCGCGTGCGCTGCAGTATCCTTAAGAGAGGTTAGAATTTATATTTATTTTACTTCATTTGAGTGGCTAATTAATACAGTAGAGAGACCTGCCGAGGCGGGCTCCCGGCTTTATAATTAATCTATTTGTCGAGCTCCACCTCTTAAAGAAATAGACGAAGCACCCTTGAGTCGTCATCTACTTTTCCGGTTGAAGACTCTAGTCGATCATCCCAAGGTTTCTGAGCCACCGATCCCCAGGTCGCCTCATAGCAGCGCCTGTAGAAGCATTGTCCGCCCGGTGAAACTCCCTCTCCGCTTGGTGTTTGTGGACCCCCTTTAAGAATTTCCTCGGCTTACGACAGCGAATACCGGAGACCACTTTTAGGAAATCGCACTTTTGGAGTCAAAAAAGACTTTTAACGAACGATGTGCTCTACTACCTCGAAAGGAGAACTGACAGTACCACAGCCCAGGGCAGACCATGACGTGTTAGTGATGACAAATACGTTGTAAACAGGTGTTTCATACGTAAACAAGAGAAGGGGTCCTACATGTACATTGAAACCTCTTTTGGAATTATGGCTTCAATTGTAGCGGTGGTTATCATGTCTTTGTCGTCTTCGGCCTCTGATTCCAGTTATGTCCATAGTTTTTCGTCTGTCAGATCGTCCACTGTGTGTACACCGGAGATATAGCTAACATCGATCGATGACTCAAGCCTTTCGGCATCAACACCGTACTAAAGATTGACTGGGTGAACAAGTTCTATGGTAGTTGAACCCACAACAGCTAGTTGCAGGGCCCGGGCCGTCACTTCTTTGGCATACTGGTGATAATGCCGCAAGAAGACTTGGATGGCCTTTGGAGTGGTCGATAGAAGACGCGGATGATTAATTGAGAAAGCAGCCGAAGATGGCGGTTGGAGAGTGTTGTTTTCCGCATGATTTTGCTCAGCGTTTGATGGTGATGAAGAATGTGGCGTCGCAGCGGACTCCATTGTTGTTGATTGAACAAAATGCGATACGACCGTAGTATCGCAGTGATCACTGTGAGTGGATGTGGCGCAGAGGTCTGTGCAAGTGTGCAACGCTCGATGCCTCCGAGTTCACTGAGGAGGCGAGGGGCGACTCCTTAAGAGGAGCCACGGTGTTTCCCTATCTGGAAACACCATGCTAAGTGCTACCTAAAAAGATGACGTGTGCACTGCAACCCACGCGTTGGGTTACAGTGCCTGTGAAGTGAATTTTTCGCATCCACTACATAAACACACAACCAAAAATTGTTATGATCTAGTTTCTGAAGTAGTTCACGACTTTTTGTCTTCTTCAGCTCCTTCTGAATTTCGTTGAAACACCCCATTTTTTAATCGTGGTGGAATGAGAGATGGAATATGTTTCTGCTGACAAAATTCTTGATGACAACGATAAGCAAACTCAGTGTATTGTACATGACTCTTCGTGATTTGTAGAAATCTTGGAGCTTTATGTAGAGGCCAGTTTTGATTGTATCAGAGCGCCACAGTTGTTCACTATTGTAAGAGAAGAGAAACATGGATTGAAGTCTACGTATTTTAGTTTCTTGAATGCAAATCTAATCATTAGAGTTTGCGTACAAACGATTTCCTTCGTGCTGAGAGAACTACTTTACACTAAACTGAAAAGCTATAGACGTATAACGATTCAGTTTTTCAATTCTGAACATATCCCCTCGTTTATCTATTTGAGCAGCATGTTAAGGTTAAAGATCGCGTTTGTGTATCCTGTGCGCTGGTAATGAAGCGCTTTCTCTGCATTACGGCAATACTTGCACGTTCTGACGACCTTATTCTCCTACGCTCTGTCGTGCTCCTTGACTTATTCAACACATACATTACATCAAACTTCATTTTCAAGATATTAAATCAACATATCGTCTGGTTTTGTTGCACCTCTTTGCTATTTTGACTTTTGCAGATTCCAATTCCAGATTGGTTTCTATAACATTCGTGAAAAGTTTAAGCTGATCCCAATTTTTTTTCTGGGAAATTTCTAGCTCCACTGCAACTTTTTTCTTAAAGCTTGAGTAAGTAATGGTAGATTTGAGAGTTTACGCAACGTCCGAACTTTTCGCTTGCGCTTAGAATGTCGTGAAACGACTTATATGTTGCAGTTTTAGGCCACAACTGCCAAGCAAGCCATCTCACATCTAACTTAAACGCTCTCCAAGCGAGAACTGATTCATTGTGAAAAAACAACTGCGGAGGATGCATGCCCATAGGCCTCATCTGAAGGGGTAGCGCCTCCCGCCATTTATAAATCCAGCCCACATCGCCTACTCCGCGTCTCGACCGACATCTGAACCCCTTTGGGCACGACGGTGCTCATACAACGTTATGTCTGAAAGCGCTTCTTATCCCTATGCGTCAGTTCATATCGATGACGGGATATCAATCCCATGCAAAACTCCTATCCCACCAGGGGTGATGACCACACCCTGTTTTCCAGCGCAGCCTTCCTCTCGAACCCCAAGTCCTCCAAAAAAGAAGCGCATCCGCTTTAGCCATGTGTGGGACGTCTTGCTTCTTAAAGCAGTCTCGGCAGTGGACGGCCATCGATCTCCGTACGGTAAGCAGCAGGACAAAATCGAATCCGCTCTTTCTATCTTCTTAAGCTCATGACCGGAGGGGTGCTTCAACAAGATCCAGGAACCAAGTCACAAGACCCTCAGTGATAGGTTCAAAAAGATTGTGGCAGACCACCGCGCGGCTGTTAGGGCCAATGTAGCTGCTTCCCGTATAACTGAAGTGCGCGGGGAGAAGGAAGTATTGTTGTAGGACATGGTCCTGGAAATGGATGAATGGGCGGAGCAGCGCAGGTCGGAGCGGGAAGAGAAGACGGAATCTGACAAACGTCTGCAAGAAGCGGGGGCACAGATGCGGGATAGTGCGTTAGGCCGAGTAAGCCCCCCGGAATTGGGCAAGACCCGGTCTGGCAGTTCAGCGGAGAAGAAGAAGCGCAGTTTCCGGATGAACGAGAGGGATGAAGAGCAGCAAGATTTACTTTCTAACCATGTGAAAGAGAAAGCAAATATGGAGCAGAAGAGATTGAAGCTAAATGGGAAAAGCTTCGAGTTTGACAAATTGAAAGGAAAGGAAGAAGTATTACAAGTCAACTAAGCCCCAGAACATGACATGAAGGTACTAGCGTTGAGTAAGAACCGCATTGCTCTGGAATTTGAGCGTGCTGCTCTTGATATAGAGGAACGCAAATCAGCTGTGGATGAGCGTCGCCAGATAATTAGAATGCTTGGAGCTCTAGCTGAGAAGCTCAAGAAAATCTTACCCTTCTATCGTCTTCTTCTCTACAGTGATCTTTCCTGCGCCTCAAACTCCCTCGCCGTGCCGCCTGCGCTCGGCCATCGAACGAAAACACAAACTTCAATGGCTGCCACAACTCGCACAGGCAGCAACGCATGCTGTAGTGAACGATTATTGGTTTCCTAATGACTGGTTTTACGTCAACTTGAGGTGGAAAGGTAGCACTCAAGGGTAGGGGATCGGCAGTCGAAATATGTTGCCATTTGTCCTTCTTGATGTAGGCAAGTTTTCACGTTCCATAAAAGTCCGGCGGCCCTATACAAGAGAGCGATGGGGCACTTCCGAATCTTGAGCTACCGCTTGAAGTCTTATGACGACCACACTTGTTTAAGATCCTTGTACGTCCACTCGACTGCCTCCCTGACGGCACTCATGAGGGGACTGTACACCCTTTGCGTAGGAGTGGCATTTGCTGGCGAGCACGCTACCTGCAAGTAAACTCTTAGAATATACGCAGCGTCCGCATAGAGGCAGTATTGCTTGCCATCCACAACCATGTTCTGCCAAAAACTTACATCTAAACCACTCTACCTATAAAGCGTCATGTTGTGACGACGCCCGACCTCAGGTCCATACAGGTAGAACATTAGCCCATCAGATTTTGTAATTGTTTGGTAAATCAAACAGTGAAACCTTTTGTGGCCAGAGTAGCAGACAAGCTGATTCATCGCTGCACCACCCGGCCTGCTATTCTGGATCTTCGTACAGTCCAAGAATCCCATAAAATTTTCCAAGGGGGCATCCTTTTGGTAAAGAGCATCAGAATAGAGCTCTGCCCTTTCTGTGATAAGGTTGGATCGGAATGTTTCGAACAAATGGCCGCGCAGTTGTACGAATGTTTCGAGGACTTTCCAGAACACCTCACTCATACACGAACAGTGCATTCCAAACAGAAACTCTATATCTCTTCATCTGCACGGAGATGCCATCCGCCGTAGTACGATGCAGCTGGCTGTGATTACATCACACCTGTATCGATTTCGCTACGTTGTACATGCCGTCCAACCCAGTGTATTGGCAACCGTCCCAATTTCATGTTTCCTGAAACGAAATAAAGATAGAGACTCCTGCTCGCTGAAGACATTCAGGTTGAAGTAGGTGCTTGAGATTGTTGAGGATCGTGGGCAAACTCGGGCACGGTCTTTGGCCAGTATATGTAGTTGTCGACAGTTGTAGAGAAGAAAGACATCGTCAACATCGGCGAGCAACGCTAGATGTAGTAGCTGCCGTTTCCGGTACATCCTGGAGCGAAGGTTTCTGATGGTGAAGTCTGTTAGACGCATGTTTATTGAAGCTGTAGACGACTGGTCACAGAACTGGCGGGAGGTCACGAGTCTAATAAACTTATACTCATCCCAGATAATACTCATATCTTAAACGAGAACTGTAGTGTTTAAATGATATTTATGGTTACTTTTCACTTAAATTACTGTCTTGTGATCTCACAACCTTGGCGCTAAGTATGCGAGGTCCTGTTTGCGTAAACTCTCTATTCTGTAATTCAGGAGGTCAATCATGATTGACTCTTCCAATATAACATTCTCTGATCAACAAATTCATCAGTTTAATCCTTAGGTTGCTTGCTTTTGAGCCGATTATTCTTTGCGGTTTTTTTTGACGTCAAAACGCTGTGTATATTAGCGTATATCAGCATCGGAGATGCTTCCTTGCTTACAAAGCTTTCATCATCAACATTAATTATCGTTGCTTTTATTTCATACTCTCTTTGCTACCAAACGTACAGACTGTTTCAAAAACATACGACATGCTGTGAAATCTCAAAAAACTACCAAATGTATACTGTACGCCTACAAAAATAGGTTTCAGAAAAAAGTAAAGTCAAAAAACCGTTTCAAAAACATATGATCAGCAATAAAAAATCTTTACTGCGCGACGCTCAATAGTTTATTTTGCATTCTTTTTGATGTTTAACGCTAATGAAACGTTTTCGCATCGAATTGATGTACTTTTCCACAGTTGAAACTGTTATAGATTTCCAGCAATTTTCAATACAGTTTTTGAGTTCAAAAACTGTCTAAAAATGCCTTCCATGCGCATAAACCATCCTCGCCAGCAGTCTTCAAACGTTTTCGATTGGGTTAAAATCTAATGCGCGCGCCGGTATTTCTAGAACAGATACTTCAGACTCCTGTAGCCAAATTTTGATAAAAGATTAAGTGTGTACAGACGCAGTATCCTGTTGAAAAAGGAAAATTTCTTCATGAAAACGTAAACCAAGCGGTAGAAAATAACTTTATAGAACTTCTTGATATTTTTACGCACTCATGTTTGTTTCAATGAAGGCAATTTCCGTCAAACCTTTTTTAGAAATACCTGCCCAAACCATTACAGAGCCTCCACCTGAATGCCTGGTATAAAATTCATGACGTTGTTTACGAAGATTGTGCCAATAAAATTTATAACAATCTGGTCCCTCCAAATTGAACTTTTTTTCATCATTAAGAATAATATTTTCCCATTTTTTTCTCCATTATGCTTTTCCAACACACCTGACAATCCTCTTGGGCTTGTGATGGTCTTGAAGAAAGAAATTGTTTTTCATTTTTTTATATTTTAATAAGTTTGTGCTGTTTATCTGCCTCCATATATTTGATTTAGAAACGTGAAGATTAAGATTAATTCTAATTGTTTTGCACGATACTTTTCCTTTGCACAGCTCCGTTTTTAATACCTCTCTTATCTACTGGTCTGAGCTTCTCTGGGCGTCCAGAAGATGATTTTAAGCACCATAGAGTCGGGTTTTATAGAAAAGTAGCAATTGTGACCCTAGAACGCCTTAATTTTTTAGCGATAGCACTGTAGGAATGTTTCTTGGCGTTTAACTTAACGATTTGAAGCTGTTCATGCTCGAAAAGTGGCGGGCGTCGAGCCATTTTTATTATAAAGAAGACGGTGTACATATCTTTTTGAAACGATTCTACCTAGACGATGTGCAAAATATAGTCTACAGTACAGTTTTGGCGCACTTTTGGGGGGTAATATGTTTTTGAAACGCACTGTATTGGCATAATTTCCAAACCCCGTATAGCTGTATCTGTCCATTTTTGTCCCCACCCTTTATTCCCTTTCATTTTTATAATCTTTGCAGAACAGTCTCCTTTATCTGCTTAAGATGGAAACTATTAAACATTCCCTGATCTCCGTGCTCTTTATCGTTTCTCCCTCATGAAAAGACCATGCTTCTACTTTAATAACCTGATGAACGTTTCCCGTATCTGCCAGTTGACTTCTAACGGGTATTTATACTCTTCTAGATATCTGAAAACGCCCAAGTGTCACCGCAACAGCATCACAACTACTGCGATTGCGTTTCTGCGCCGGATTTCTAGCATATTCCATTTCCATTTTGTGCTTGGTTATCTTCGAACTCAAAATTTAAATTCTTTCTCGTAAAAGAAGAGCCATAAGCCAATGTCAGATATCTACGATGGTTCTGTTTAACACAGAAAAACTGACGCTGAATTTAAACTAATGAGAAATACCGATTGGTACCGAATCGTCTTACTATTTTTACGATTATAAATCCAATATTAAAGAGAGCTGGGCAAGCTATCTTTCTCTTTTTCAAATGCATTTTTCTTCGCATCATTACTGCTTTTTACTTTCTCTGTTCCTTCCGCCTTTACCAATATCTTTTTATGTCATAAAGAGCTCTTCTGAGCAACTCTTACTATATTTCCCAAACCATGGATTCTGTTTTTGATCCAAAAGTAAGTTACCTGTTGTCAATCGGCGGTTTTCAGATTCGGGATACAAAACGTGGCATTAAGTCTATGGAGTGTATTCAAACGATATGAGATGGAGCCGCAATTGGTTGTTGATAGAAGATATCAATACAACAAGGAGAAAACTGTGCACAATATAACAATTGAATCCAGTAAAGAGTTCACCGAGGCGAATCTCGCTGACCAACTTTGCCGTTTTAATAAGCAGTGGGACATTCTGGGACTCTTCAAACGCGATTCCTCGCTGTCTGTTCGTGTAGTAGAGCACATGGCACAGGCCGCGCTGCTTCTCTGACAAACCAAAAACATATATTTCTGGCTGTAACTCAAACAATGAAAGCACAATAGTTGATTACAGGACACTTTAATGCAGTTATGTTTGCGACGTTGGTTTCTCGATTATGGTGAAAAAATTGTTTGACTGACTTTTCTGCTTTTCTAGAATCCGTGTTTTGGCTGAAATTCATCGAGAGCCGCACAAAATGCAGTGGCTTGCCAAAGTTTACAGGTATCATTGAAATGTTTCTCCGGTTTTAGGGAGCAGTATAAAGTGGTTCTACATGTCGTTAAAAGCTGTAATAAAAATGATCGAAGGTTCTACTCTCCCAGCATCTCATAACCAAAGGATGTTAGGAAAGAGGCAGCTAAAAGTTGAGCAACAATCAAAACCGTCGAGAAAGGAAAGGTTAACAGAACAAGCACTCGCGATTCCCTCTCCCGAGAAGAAACCGGCCGGGAATCATAAAGCTCTTGAAAACAGAATTAACTCAAATATATCCGCTTCTGCAAAGCTCCGGGAGATCCACATAGTCATGCCAGAAGCATCCAAGATAAAGAAAATAAAGAGGATTAGCGTGTAACGCTCCATGCAGTAAGCTCCATGGATGCTCTGAACTCCAGAGATCTATATAATTTATACTTTACCTCGTGTCTTGCGTTTCTGATTTAATGGAGCTGGTCGCAATGTACCATTTTACGCTGTAAACTCGCAGTCAGGTATCACCTGTGAAAAGTCGATGTAAACAAACGTTATGAAAATATGTTGAAATTTGGGAGCACCCCACCTCGCGATCTTGAAGTTTAACCGCCCGTTTGACTTCAACACGTGTAATCGATTGAGTACATGAGGATCTTTTTGCCAACCTACACCTCCATTCGACACCCATGCTCGTAAGGTTTCTCCGGAAACGTACCCATGGAGCCTACCGCAGACCATCCGGAGTCAGCAGAACCAAATAGTATTGCACTTCAGCTTTAAGAGGTACTGTCAAGCGATGGTTTCACTCCAGATCCAACTGATGTTATCTATTTCCTCCCAACAACTACCATTGATTTGAGTGGTCCTGTTTATCATGAGCAATCACGATTCAATACTCATACTAGTATAATTAAAAAAAACATGGCGCGATTTCAAGATGAAATACTGTTCTGGGCTCCTTAATGATGGATTGTAACGAAAACCTCGTGTAATGGATTCATAGCAAAATTTCGCTGGTGCTGTAGTCTGTGTGCGGCAACCATATTTTCAGGATTTCACAACGTGAAACTCGTGGAAGCTCGCAGCTAACTCTAGTAGTTTTCAGATCGTTTTCTTGGCGGCTTCCGACTTTAGCAAAACAAAACATCTTTGGAAGATAAGAAAAAGGGTGTGATACCACCCCGAATTGTACAGCAAAATGTGAGATAAAATGTCAAATAACACAATAGCTCGAAAGGATAAGAATGTTCTAAAATCGAAAACGGACGGCTTTCACATACATACAGGAATTCCGCCAGAAAAAACACATATATACATATATATATATATATTTTTTTTTGCTGAGAAGATAATAAATTAGTATAAATGCTCACAAAAGTTAAGAAAAACAGACGGTTAAGCACTACAGTAGCCATCCCGACTCTTTAAGATCCTAATCGTACTCAGCTCAAATCTACAAAGATGGGATTCTAGAAAATGTAGAAGATGTCTACTCTCCGCATCTCTTGGGCTGCGTTTTGTTTCTGTGGTGTTTGCTCTCCCCGGAGGAGTGGCGCAGTCTTCTGGGACTCACTGAAAGCGGCACACAGGTGCTATTCAATGCAAAAGAACACATGGCATTTGAAGCTCTGCGCCTCACTTTGCAAAAACGATATATATCCGGCATCTGTCGGGGCGGGAGAAATGAACGAATTCTTGTCCTTTTCGAAAGTGAATGGTAAGCAAATGGAAAAACGATGGACTGGAACTAATTTAACAAAATCTTGCCCAAAAAAGCCTTCATCAAGACACTAAACGACAAACGTGAAGCTGATATAAAAATGGGGATTTAGCAACACAACGTCAATCAGAACTCGAGTCATAAATCTTTGAACCTCTCGGGTGGGGCTCCAATACAAAAATCCCAGGGAACAGAAGGAATGCAGTTAACTGATCAAACATGATGAAAAATGCATTAAGAATGGCATGAATTTGTGTCCGTTTGGCTATCTGTTGAGGTGCGAGCAGCAACGAAAGAATATTGAGAGAAGGAAAACGAGCAGATTAGCAACATATGTCATCAAGGCTCATAGTTAACAAGTCTTGATCGATTTGATAGAAGGCAGTGAAAAATAGGAAGTCAGAAAGATTTTGTTCTGCAACGGAGGTTAAATGCTTTGGGTCTTGAAACATACCGTTACAGAAAGCTGCCAAATTCTTCTCGACGCACGACTACATGACGTTTGTTTTCATGTGGGGGCCCAGTTAGATCGTTCATCGACAAGAAGTACAAACTGCGGCCGTTGACAATACTGCCAGAAGTATGGTTTGTTCGTTTACCACACCATTTGTACCACCCGGCCTGCATGAAATGAACAAATAAGTTGGACAAAATGAAGAACTTTGTGTATGCATGCTGGATCTGAGATACCTCGATATCGGGATACGGGATATGTATTTGGGCGTGAGGATCTATTTGTGCGTGAGGGTGTATTTCCCGAACAACAATTCTGTGTGTACTTGTATATTCACAGCGTTGCTGAATCTTATTCTCGGAAAGAAGAACATGAAGAAGAGAGGCTGGCCGCCCGCCCACATGACTGGAGTGAGAGGGTTGTTCTTGTACGTGTTCAGCTCTTGTCTTGTTATTCCAAGTGACAATGAACCCAGCGGATAAGTTCTTATTCATACATTCCATGCGGCAACAGGCAAAGGGCAATAAGGGTCTTCAAAAATGAACTTCTAAAGGGTAAATGCATGCAATGCCATTGCGGATCCATTTATTCCTGAGAGTGAGCCTATTTGGCTGTTATTTCAAAGGCGATCTATGTAGAAGCAAAGCCATTGCTTGGAACGAGTTAAAGAAAGACGTAAGACAACAAACAATATGTGGGGTAAACACCACAGAGACAGATAAAACTGACTTTTAACACACACACACACACACAGAGTTAGAGGCATGCAAATGCCGAGTGGACTACATCTGATGCACGGGCCGAGAGAAGAATCGAGGCATTCCAAGATGGGTAGATAGGTAGATTTGCTTTTTCATGGCGTACATGTCACGTATCTCAGCGTGGGGCACCGTGTTGTGTTGCATCCTTAAAAGGGCGGTTTCATGGTCTTAATGGTCGACCTGAGATCGCCAATGCCTCGCTTAATGTTTTCCATGGTCAACGCCTGAACCTGATCCATAGAATTGGTGGCGGCGTGTTCAAATTCATGGCGCAGAGTGGCGCAGGCATTGTCAACAAGCTGTTTGATCTTGGGCTCGGCGCGATGCGCGATTTGCTTGAGCATGTTCTCGGAGCACTCCAGGAGGTTTTGGATGTTTTGCTCGGCGGTACAAACCCTGGCAGTGAGGGCGACAACCAGGGCGTTAAGGCGATCAGACTCTGCGCGCATGACATCGGCCTGCTTTTGCATGCGGTCGCTGAAGTGGCGGGAGAGGGTTTGGCACTTTTCGGTGATGAGACGGACCATCTGCTCGTTGGTGCGAGAGGTGCGCACAAAAGGAATTGGGGCGGGCGGGGCGCTGTGCGGGGCGGAGGTGGGAGGGATGGGCTGTAGAGTGACGGCCTGCGTGGCCGCGGCCAGCCCGTTGAAGGAGGTGTCAATGCGGCGGGGGATGGCAGCGCCGGGTAGCGCCGGAGGAGCAGGCCGGGCGGAGGCACGGAGCGTGCGCGCAGACCCGGGGCTGTGGTTGGGGGCGGCGGCGGCGCGCGGCGGCTGCTGCAAAATGCTGGGAGACGTCGATGCAACGGGCACGGTGTGTTGGTTCGAGCGAGGGCGCTGCTGAGCGGGCACGGCCAAAGGCGGTACCGGCTGATTCACGGCAGCGGATTGACGGGGCGAGGGGCCGCGTTTGTCGGATGGGGCTGGCGGCGGTGGCGGCGGTGGCGGCGGGTTGGAGTTGACACGCATGCCGGCGGCGGTGGGTTGAAACGGGCGCGTGGTTCGGCGCGGCGGCGTGGCGGCAGGCAGAACGCAGGAGGCGGACGGCGTGGCGGGCGACGCGGCGGGCGCGGCGGAGGAGGGCGACGGCGCGGCGGACGGTGATGACAATGGCGCGGGGGGCTGGGCAGAGGAAAAGGGCGGGGCAGGCGGTGAGGAGGAATGGGGACGACGGGCGGAGGGGAACGGATTATTGGGCTTGGCAAAGGAGGAGGAAGGGGTGCGCTTGGCGGGGGAGGAGGCAGGGGGGGGTGGGGAGGAAAAGATAGGGGGGCGCTGGGCGGAGGACGAAGCCCGGGCGGGCGGCGAGGGAGAGGGAAGGATGCGCTTAGCGGAGGATGAGGCGCGGGCAGGCGGCAAGGAGGAGGGAGGGGTGCGCTTGGCGGAGGATGAGGCCCGGGCGGGCGGCGAGGAGGAGAGAGGGGTGCGCTTGGCGGAGGATGAGGCCCGGGCGGGCGGCGAGGAGGAGAGAGGGGTGCGCTTGGCGGAAGATGAGCCCAGGGCGGGCGGTGAGGAGGAGAGAGGGGTGCGCTTGGCAGAGGATGAGACCAGGGCGGGCGGCGAGGCGGAGGGAGGGGTGCGCTTGGCGGAGGAGGAAGGCTGTGCACGCTTCGAAGACGAGGATAGCGCGCGTTTTGAGGAGGAAGACGGAGCGGGCGGCGATGAGACGGGGATCGATACGCGCTTGGACGATAGGGACGGCGGTGTGAGCTTGGACGATGCGGACGGCGGCGTGGGGTTGGACGATGCGGACGGCGGCGTGGGCTTGAACGATGCGGACGGCGGCGTGGGCTTGAACGATGCGGACGGCGGCGTGGGCTTGGACGATGCGGACGGCGGCGTGGGCTTGGACGATGCGGGCGGCGGCGCAGGCTTCGAAGAAGCGGGCTGAGCGCGCTTCGACGAAGAGGAAGACGACGGCGGCGGGGCGGCGCGCTTGCGTTTGGCAGGCGGCGCGGGAGGCTGCGTCGCCGACGACGACGATGACGGAGCGGCGTTGGAGCGCGCGGAGGACTTGCGCTTCTGCGACCTGCGCGCAGGGGGGGCGGGCGGCGACGGTGGCGGCGGCGGCGGCGGCGACGATGACGCGGGGCGCTTGCGGCGGCGCGAGCGCGCGGCGGCGGCGGCGGTGGAGGCGGGCTGGGCGGCGGCGGGCGCGGCGGCGGGCGCGGCGGCGGGCGCGGCGGCGGGCGCGGCGGAGGCGATGCGTTCCGGGCGCCAGCGCTCGACGGACAGATCGAGCAGCTCGATGTCGCCGTCGTCATAGCGCACGCGCACGCGCGCGCGGGGGACGTGCTGCGTGACGACGCCGGCGTAAAACTTCTTGTCCAGCGGCCAGAAGATCTCCACGCGAGCGCCGACGCGGGGACGCGCGGCCGTGGACGCGGCGGGCGCGGCGGGCGCGGCGGGCGCGGAGGAGGCGGCGAGAGCGGCGGGCGAGGCGGAAGCGCCGGGCGCGGCGGGCGCGGCGGGCGCGGCGGGCGCGGCGGGCGCGGCGGGCGCGGCTGGCGCGGCTGGCGCGGCTGGCACGGGAGGCGCGGCGCGCGAGATGCGCGGCAGCGACGGGGGCGGCGGCGGCATGGTGCAGCGGCGGCGGGCGCGACGGCGGAGGCGGTGGCGGGGACGGCGGCGGGGTGCAACGGCGGAGGCGGCGGCGGCGGCGGCGGCGGCGGCGGCGGCGGCAGGGAGGGTGGAGGCTGGCGTAGCGACGGGCCGGCAGTGGCGCGCTTTTCGGTTTACTTGTGGCGGCGGCGCGCGCCAAATTTTTGGCGGTGGCACACGCCGTGTAGGTGCATGCTCCCCCTTGTTGCATGGGGCCGTCGGGGCCCCACACCGGACCACTCGCCGCTCACAGCCCCGGTGGCGCCGGCGCTGGCGCCTGCGCTTGCGCTGGCGGCGGCGGTGGCGGCGGCGGTGGCGGCAGCGGTGGCGCTGCGTGCTGCGCGCGGCTGTGCGCGTCCAGCTCAGCGGCGCGGCTGAAGCGAGCGCCGCACGCAGCGCAACGCAGCTTGGCGTCCGCGCGGTGCACCGTGCGCACGTGCTTCTCCAGGTGGCTCTTCTGCCCGAAGCGGCTGCGGCATACGCCGCACTCCCACCGTCGCTGCTTAAGGTGCACCGTCTTCACGTGTCGGCTTAGCACGGAGCCGTTGGAGAAGCGCGACCCGCACTGTTCGCACTTGACGCGCCCGCACCACCGGTGCGCAGCCGCGTTGTGCGCGCCCAGCGCCTGCGTCGACCGGTACCGCGCCCCGCACTGGATGCAGCGGTACTTCTCCGCGCCGCCGCCACGGGCCACGCCTCTTGCGGCGGCAGAAACTCCGCCGCTGCCGCCACTACCCCCGTCGTCCGTAGCGCCGCGCCTGTCGCGCCCCGTGACACGCATGGCCGCCCTGGCCAGATCGTCCCCGGCGCCTCCGTGCGCGCGCGGGCGCACGCGGCGGCCGGCTACCCGTTCCCCAGTCAGCAGCGACACCAGCGCGCGCGGCGGTGCCAGGGTGGGCGTCCATTCTGCCCGTTTGTCCTGATCCATGGTCGCGTCGCAAGTTGTAGCCACCGGCGACCGCCGCCCGCGCAGCGCAGCCGCCGCCCCTCTTATACGGCGGCCGCGGCTGCGCGGGCGCGCAAACAGCCGCCAGGGCACACCAGAACACGGGAACACGATCACACGAGCAACCAGCTTCAGTGGGCAGAAACGGTGGTGCCCACAGCGGACGCTGTTCGGTTAGCTTTTTCGTGCGCTTGGGTCGGTGAACGCTTTCCACAGCGGATGGCGCAAATGCGACGGCTGCGCCCGCTCTCCGCGCCGCCGCGTCCATAGTTCGGCGCCTGAACGCGCCGCCAAAACGCGTGCGCGCACGTCGGCGGCGTGCGCATGTGTGTGTGCGTGTCGTCGCTGTGCGGCTGTACGTCGCGCGCACCGTCACGTGTGCCCGCGCCGCCACCGCTGCCGCTACAGCATCAGCCTCCGTCGACGCCGGCGCGCGATCGTGGACAGCACTCACATCGCTGTGGCCAACATATTAATAACGAGTCTCTCTCAGCAAATTGGCTGCGTCGCCCCGCCGAGCTGTTTCTAGCGTCGCTGCTGCCCCGCCTTTCGCAATCAAAGCACTCATCAGCGCACGCGGGCATTTACAGGTTTTTTGGCCTTACGCACTTAAAAGTCAACGCACTGTATTCGGGAAAGAAAATGCAACTCACAATGTAAGTTACTTGCGTGCTTTATAAAATCGAATGGCCAACATTTTTGCTCCTTGTTGAAAAGCGTCTTTGTAGAATACTCCGCTGCAAGCACATGTCGTGGGCCGAATGTGAACCATTATCTCGTTTGCAGCCGTGTAATACACACTTCTTCAACGGTGCCCAAGAGACCAAATAAAACCCTTCTGCTTTCTCTTAGCGGCCCGGAGGAAGTCGTGTAAAAGCACTTCCCTTCTTGCAGCACAGAAGCCGTGTTAAAAATGGATCCGGTCCTCTTGTAACGCTGAAGGAGTAGCGGTATAAAAGACACACAGCTTCTCCAAATGGCATTGCAAGCGACCCAGAAACCGCAGACCAGCTTCTCTCTCTGCACTTCTGAAGTGCAAGAACAACATCCCACACACACTTGGTGCTAGGTTTGCTCGACAATGATGCGTTCTTTGGTTGCAATTTTGGCGCTGTTCGCCGTCGTCGGTGCATCGTACATCGAACGGGACCCGTCCACCGCGGAGGTGCCAGAGGGAGAATCGTCCACGGCATATTCCTACGACCCGCAAGCGGCGAACGGGCCCCCGAATTGGGCGTCGATCACCCCTGACTTTGCGATTTGCGGTAGCGGCACGCGGCAGAGCCCCATCGACGTGCCGTGCACATCGAACGTCGCTTTCACTGAGAAGCCGATAATCTCAACGGTGACCGCCATCTTGACTGTGGGACAGACGACCAGTAACTTTGAACTGAACTGTGTGGAGGCGGGCAGCTGCGGCAGCATTCGCTTCCGCGGCGTCGACTACAATCTGATCAACATCCACTTCCACTCGGACAGCGAAAACCGCGTGGGCGGCACGGCGTATCCTCTAGAGGCGCACATGGTGCACCAGGCGGATGACGGCGAGCTGCTGGTGGTAGCCATCCTGTTCTCGTACGGCGGGAGCGGCGACTGTTTGACGGCAGCGCCAACGGACCGCGGAGCAAACGGCGCGTTTACGACGGTACTGCGGGAGGCGTTCCGCGGTGGCGAACAGTTCGCTTTTGACACGGGCGCGTTCCTGGCGAGCGATGCGATCGTGGCGATGTGGAACGGCTCTCTCACCACGCCGCCGTGCTCGGAGGGTGTGACGTGGCTGCTGGCCGGTGCGCAGCAGACCGTGGCACGCGGGCAGGTGAAATTATACCGCCGCATCACCGACTCGGGAGAATTTGGCAACGCGCGGCCGCCGCAAGAGCTCAACGGGCGCATGGTCGCTCTAGCATAGCGTGGGTCGCTCTAGCACAGCGTGGGTTGCTCTAAGCTATGGCCGGCGCGGGTCGAAGTGCATGGCGAGTGGGCACTTCATCAGACCGCCGGGCAATCGACTTTAAGCACTTTGGCAACGGGCGGCCGCCGCCCTCGACCATTTAGCCCAGCGCCAGTGCGACGCGGCTTGACTCAGAGGGCACAACTAAACAGCAGTAAAGAATATTTCAAGAAGTCGGTAATCTCAGCCGACGATTTTGACCATGCGCGATCGCAGCTGTCCAGCGCAAGAGCGGAAGAGCGTGGAGTGGCAACAACTAATTGCGTTCCGCCGAGCGATCGAGTCGACGGACTTTGGCAAAGAGCTGCCGCCGCAATGTCTCATCGCGCTTTTGATCGCCTCCACGCTGTGCATCGCCCTCGGTCGGCGCTGAGCGCCGCTAGACGCCGGCGCAGCACGGTACGACTCTTCGAGCACCCCGACGCAGCAGTAAAAAGCGAAGACGGCAGCGGGATCGAGGAAGGCGGTGTGCACGTAACCGGCCCCCCCCCCCCCCTCGAAATGCGCGTGCCACGCAGACGGCCACGTTGCACAGCGAGGGGCGTGATGCACGAAGAGCCTTGCGACAGCGCGCGGGGCCCTGCTTACGCCCATTCCGCGCGCGCGGCGAGCGTGCCACGCACAGCGGGCCACGTCGCACAGAGAAGGGCGACATGCATGCAACGCGATGTCGCAGCGCACGCGGCCTTGGGCCACGCGCGCTGCGCGCGCCTCTTCCGCCACGCCCCTGCGGCCACGCGCACGGCAAGCACAACATGATGTTTCTTCAAACAAACTGCGCAGCGCATCGTGATCGGCCGCGCCATTCGCCCGCCCCGCTTCATGACGTCGACGCTTTCCAACTTTGCGCCCCTCGCCCATTTCTTCGCCACCGCGCCCAATTTTATGGTTGCATGCGCCGTTGCCTTCGCGCCCGCAGTACGAACCGCCTCTGGGCGCCCGCAGTTCGAACCGCCTTTGAGCGCCCGCACCTTCTCCCCCCCCCCCCCCCCCCCCCCCCCCCCCCCCCTCCCCCCGCTGTACCGGGTTTTCGCCGTCGCTCTCTGACCCACTTCTCCGAGAAATCCGTCAGTTGACCTATTTCTCCCACATCCGCTCCGTTGTACCCTTGATGCAGAGACCCTCTCTCTACGCTCAACAAGGCCTCTTCTGTTTCCTCTCATGCCATCCGCTTTCAACGCAGCACACCCGCGCCACCCAGCGCCCTCCCCGCCGAACACCGCAAAAAGCACATTCCCGTGCCAGAGGCGTCGCGTCTTCCACCGCGACCGCGGCGGCTGCGGGCCCCTGTGCTGATGAGCGGCCCCGGCGGAGTGCTGCACGTTAAGGCGCGACTAATGCGCGTTTCTGCGGGGGGGGGGGGAGGGCGCTCTGGGCGTGCGCGGGATCGCTCGCGATGGCGGCGTGCACCGGGGCGTCACGTGTGCCATGGCCGCAATTTGGCAGGCGGCCTCGCGCGCCCAGAGCCGAGCCGCTTGGGTAGGGGCGACCCAATGAAAAACCCATCAGGCACGCCATGCCGTCCTCCTCCATCGTCGCGGAGATGCTTTTATTCTTGTACATAATGAAAAGAATGTGCGCGTATTCAGCACAGCCACCCATCGCTGTGCCGTGGAAGGCACGTGAATAACTTGTTCTGTGTTTATAGCGGCAGAATCAAAGCACACGCAAGGGATGAAGCTGCTTCGACTTGTATAAACGGCGGTCACGGGGCCAACTGCCAGCTTACGTCGGCAAAAAGTATCACCGATTGTGTTGCACATCCATGGACAATCCCACTGTAGGGGCGCGCGCAGCGCATTGTGTCAGGACGTGAATGATGTAACTCTGCGAAGCGGAGTGTGCGGTGGAAAGAGTGGTCTGGTTGCTTCACTAAGAAGCACGGCAGACTCAGCGTCTTCAGCACGAGATAATGCGCTGCGATCGCCAGTGTAGATTGTACTGACTGTACTCTATCGGATACATTGAATGAGGGCAGTGCAGCGTGTAGACTGTTGAAGAGCATCTCTGATGCCCAACACTATAAGCATATTTTTGATACTTTACAAGTGATAAATGAATACAGTACTTGCTTGTTGTGCGAGAGTGACATTCTTGACGCACACAGTCATTACTAGTACCATGTCACGAAACTTCTTTTGCTGGTGTTGATACGCCCATGCTGCTTCACAAATAACTGTGCAGAGATATAAAGCATATGAGAACCAGCTGGTGTAGTGGAAATGTGGTAATTGAACATTTCTAATTTGCTATAGAGCTCCGGAAAACACCGTTTCTGAGGCGTGTATGAAACGTTCAAAACCTTCAAAAACATTATCATTTGGCTACATTGCATCTCGGCCGAGACACACTAGCTAAAGTGTCGCTTTCATCTTTTGCATCGCCCTCTCCTCTCCACATGGCCACACCTTCATCACTCATGAACCGAGGTCGACGCTCTTTCCAGCCTGTAAAACCTCTTTGCGGCGCCTCGAATGATTGGCACATCAAACTCCCCTAGAGCGTAACATTCTGCGGCCGTCAAAATACCTTAGTTTCTAGTTAGTGTCAGAAATAGGATCAAAATAATTAAAACATTAAATTCTTTTGTACACCGGCAGCAACCAAGCGTTTTTTGCACGTCACCCACGTGTGACACACAGACACACAAAACTCGTAAAACAGCCGTAATCCTTTGGGTCGTTTTAAGAGTTTGTGAATCCGGAAATCGCAAACGTTCAATCAATTGAGGTGCAATGGTATATACACACGTGCACACAAATCGTTTCCAATTTCCTCCATGCACGCGAAATCTTTCGCTTCGCCTTTGAGCGAACGTACTGCGTCCGTATGTGAATACACTTGCATTATTCAACCAATTTATTTCTTGAATCATTTTGGCACAAACAATGTAAACCTCATCCTTTTTTGGAGCTGCAGCAAAACAATGACGCTTCCGCAGACCAAAATTAATATAAACATTGATTCGGTTTGCTCAAAGCCTTACAAGAAGAATAAAAAAGTTTCAGCCCCAGATACTTATCGCAAAATTTCATAATAGTAACTAAAACTTTTTTAAATTGCTCTGAAAAGTGTCAATAAAACGTCTGTACAAGAACAAGTGAAGCTAAATGACTTATTTAATTGTCAGTGCAAAACTAATCAACTATTTTGCATATACAATTTTTTTCCAGTTGAAGTTTAGATCTGATATTGGTTTCCTTCAAACAATGTACACAAGTAAATGAAGTACTTTAGCATTCGCGTTCACACTGAACTAAACGCTCCGGATGCTCTTCATTGCTACGTAAACTTGAGTGACACACAAGATTTAGTTGCTTCGAAATAGTATTAGAGGTCTTTTTAACAAGAATAAAGAGCTATAGTTCTTGACTTTGGCAGCCCACTAATAAAACTAAATCCTTTTTTCTGCGTTCCAGATGTTTCTTTACTGCATGGGTCATAGAGAGATAGACACCTGATATTTGTATTTAAAAAACAATTGTGTTGTTTTGTCCCGCAAAATGCGTTTAGAATAAATTTAAAATAAGTAAATGTCCTTTTTCTCATATGGTATACATTATATTTGCATATTTATTTATAAAGTAGCGTTTAACGATAATGTATAAAAATTTAATTTGTACATTTTTTTGACAACAATAGCTAGTTGCATTTCGGGAAACTTTGTATTGTACAGTTGCTTATATTAAAAGATATACTTTGTTTTTATTTGAAAAATATCAGATACTGAAAGCAAAGATCTTAACTTTTGTGTATATAAAAACTCTTTGCGAATCATATAAAATAGTTTAGTTGTTTTGTGGACTTTGTTCGAAAAAACGTAGTGAACTGTATAGCAGTTGTTTGTATTTGTTAGCTGCTAATAATTTTCGTAAAGCTAGAAAGCAGAAAGAAGATCATAATTTTTGTCTATATCATAAAAAAACTAATTTACATAGATGCTGTGCAAGAAGGCTGAAATGTTTTCTGCTTTAATTTTCACAGCTTGGGCACATGGGTGTAATGCCGGGAAT
Organism: Gracilaria vermiculophylla; assembly: GCA_019155205.2. NCBI lineage: Eukaryota > Rhodophyta > Florideophyceae > Gracilariales > Gracilariaceae > Gracilaria > Gracilaria vermiculophylla. Next base: position 979,661 of record JAHNZQ020003150.1, read on the forward strand.
CGAAACTTCTCACAACTGATGACGAGTGTCGTGGTCTACGTATGCAAGCGTGAGGAATGATCGCAAACTTTGAGAGTGGGATAAGGTGCGCGCAAGCAGTAGCAAGAGAACGGGCACACCCCTGGCGTCTACTCCGTTCCAGCGTTGGTGGGTGACGCGGAAGATGTTTCTTTTATAGGGAGCACCCAGGAAGTCAGTTCTATAGGAAGTAAAGAAACAAAATTCAAATCAACTGGGCGCACTGGCGTCTAACGTACGGGGATATCGGGGTAGGAAACCGGCTTCCGAGGTTCAGGCAGGTGCCCTGATACATTCTGTACGTTACCAGTCATTCTCCGTTGGAGCAGGAGCAAACGCGTGACCACAACCAATCTCCGAACTCTTAACGCGCATTGAGCTTGCCGATACAGCGCCCTTTGATGTCCCATCAAAAAGGAGGATTCATCGGTTCATAGATCTCTTGCGATAAAGCCTTGACGCTTCGTGCCGGTTTTGACGACGTCCGACTAGTATTCTCGTATGAGGTGAGGGACATCTTCTTTCAGCGAATTCTCGTATATGGTGAGGGACATCTTCTTTCAGCGAATCGTATGATTTGCGTTCAGTCCCCTCCGAATCAAAACCGCGCCACTTGACTTGTAGTTCGATATCGGCCTGAATACGACGACTGCCAATAAATTAGTCGACTATCGAAGGCTTTCCCGACTGGTACGCAAGATGGGTGAAAATTTCCTCGGTAATATGAAAGTCCTTGTTGCGGAAAACTTGAGCCTTTTTCCGTGAACGTTCTCTCGTTTGCCCTCAAAGAGGCTCTCGTTCATGAATATGTATTCGCTTCTGCATTCAACAACCCGGAAGGGTCCCTTACAGTTCAATGAATGTTTGCGCATGCGCTCCCGGTGCAGTATGCCATACAGGACGTAGTCACCTTCGTCTCAGGTGATGGTGCGTACGTGCGTGTTCTGGTTGAGCGAATCTATATGGCAGCATGCAGTTTATTGTTTGAATGTTCCACTACTTCTTTACGCATTGCTTCTAGGGATTCGACGAGCCCTGTCACGTATTTCCGATGGGCACACAGAATGTCTTCTATTGAACGCACGTGGACCTCCAGTCCGACCTTATGCGTAATTGCACGTATCGGCGTGTCCTGCAGACGACCAATGAAATCGGAAAGAGGAAAATGGTTACCAAGACGGTTGAGGATCGTATTGTTTTGAGCAGATTGCATGACGGGCACATTGCTAAGCCAACACCCTAATGGTAGCTTATACTCGAAGAGTAACGCACGTGCCGTCTTTGATAGCTCACGATTGACCAGTTTGACTGTACCCATACTCTAGGTACATTAGACGAGGGTGAAATGGCCCGCTGAATTGTTTTCTTCGCGAATAAAGCGTACTAGATTGTTCTTGAAATAAAGCCCCCCACATAAGGCAGTACATGAGACTGCAAGATCTTCACACAGCCATTAGAATTCACGTTTTTTCCAACAACAACCAAGAAAACCTTTTCCGTATATATAAAACGAAGCTGAAAGCATGACAAGAACTCTTTCATTTTGCTTCTTAGAATTTATTTTCTCTTCATGAAGCGAGTCGTGCTAGTGATAAATTCAATCATCTGGACCATCACCAATGAGCTTCTGTTCGTCACTCAACTAAACCATATCCAAGTCTTGTGTATGAAAGCCGTTTAAAGTAATAGATTCTTATTGACGTTCACAACAAAGATATTCAGTTATTAAAGAAGCAACTTTTGTTTTCTTATATCCAACAGATTTCGTACCATGCGTAGTACAGTGGCTCCTAAGGGAAAAGTGTTGGTGTGGCCTTATGGTAAAATGTTCCTAAGGAGGGCTCCTATTTTATTAGCTGGGCCACGTGGTGCATAATTCCGCCCACGTGCGCTACAGTATCCTTAAAGGACGGTATAAGTATTATTTATTTTAGTTACTTTATGCAGGTAATTCGTACAGTAGTGAGACCTGCCGAGGCGGGCTTCCGGCTAAGTATTTAACCTGCCGGTTGAGCTCCACCTCTGGGGAATTAAAGACAAGTACCCTTGAGTCTTCATATACTTTTCCGGTTGGGTTCTCTTGCCGATTAACTCAGGTTTCTAGGCCGCAGATCCCCAGGTCGCATCATAGCCGCGCCTGTAGGAGCATTGTCCGCCCAGTGAACCTCCCCCTCCGCTTGGTGGTTGCGGATCCCCTTTAAGAATTCCCCCGGGTCGCGACAGGGGATACCGGGGACCATCTTTAGGAACACGCACCTTTGGAGTCAACAAAATCTCCTAACGGACGTTGTTCTTTACTACCTCGAGAGGAGGGCTGACAGTACCACACCATGAATAGCTCTCGTGTTGATTAAAACAGATACGCTTAAATTAAGGCCATGTTTCACAGTTTTTGGGGAAAGAGATTGTATTGAAAGATCTATGTTGATGTTTTGATTGTCCTGGTGACTACGTTTTTGGGGCCGTCTGGTCTTTTTTTTAATACCAGTTCTATTTCGTTTCCATCATTCGTAAACAAACAATTTTGATCAGCCAAGCTGGTCTGCATTTTGTTGAAAATATCGGTTGGCCCGCTTTTTCTTGATATATTTCTTCTGAATTTAGCTTGTTACTGCCAGAAATTTTTGTACATTCGTTGTAGAAGAATTGGAAAGTCAGATTTGTGCAGCCGTATTTCTACGATGCCAGTGTACCTATGATGCTAAGTTACATTAAGCTACAGTAGATTTGCACGCTTTCTTTCGATATCCTTATTGCTTCTTTGCGATGGTTTTCAAATAGTTTTCGCTGTTGGACAGAAGAGAGCACGTTAATTCTGGTGAGACAATTATCAATGGAAGCAGTATAATAAGCTAAACGAATGAAACGATCCGAAAAGCTGCTCAACAGGCTATATGTTTTAAAAACTGTAAACAGAAAGCCGTTTGTATACTTCTGAGTAACACCGTAGAAAGAGAGAGCAAATGGTACGTTACATGGGTTTGAGAAGCACTGGAATGGCTGTAGGCACAGGATGGCCGGTAGGCCTACGCCAAACGACTGGTAATGTCGAATTGCAGTGTTTGCGGTTCAGGGAAGCCTATTGGTAAAGATGGCGAGGGTTTTGGGCGAATATGAGAACCACAGGGGTCCAGACTTATCTATAAAATACTCAGCTTTACGGTGAGATAAACACCAGGACAGAGTGTCTTTAAAGACGTTCAAGACTTCGCTCCCATCGGAAGGCAGTCTTCGCTGATGAGCACTCCTGATACTGCCTAGGCAAACGTAACATTGCAGGTGCGACTGGATATACCTGAGAGGTTGAGGGGTGAATTGAAGTAAATACGGAAGGATCCTAGTAGAGAAGATTCCGAAAAAGGGGGAAAGAAAATAGCATGTAAAAGAAAGAAAACTGCAACGCGATGAGGGATGGGGAAAAGAGCTGAACAGCGGACAAGAACCCAAAGCAGGTCAGAGTACAGCGAGAACAATAAAATAGAAAACTGTATAGCATCAGATCCGAGCCAGTGGATCGATGATATTCCTTGATGACGCGAAACAGGTGAGTATTCCGTGCTCTTCGGCGTATCTCGGCGAGAAGGGTTTCGATTCGCAAAACCTATCGACTCAGAGCCGAATTTTGTCGACTTTAATGTAAGAAAAGCATCGACTGCGAGATATTGCCCAAATACTGTGACTTCACCGTCATGAGATATGGCACTGCTCTACAGTACAATCATTACGGTATCTACTGTGGTTAACCTGTTTTGGGAAAGAGCGAGCACGGTGTTTAGAATGGTGGTGCGCGCCTGTCGCGCGTTGCACGCCAGCGCGTCGCCAGAAAATGACAGAAACTTATCCATATCTCACCTCGGCAGCCTCATCATACTATTGATGAGCAACCTACTCCTGAACTATTTTATCTCTAAGGATCACCATTATACATTCCACCGCGAGCGGTTCTTACAAAATTTACCAGTAATACTCGGGGAGGGGCTCGCACACCATTCTAAGTATGATGCCGAACTTTGCCTCTCCACCAAACATCCACGTAGCGATAGTGCAAGCAATGGGAGCTCCTGGCACGATGCTTACTGTAGCGCGCTGGCATCAAAAAAAGTACCGGTACTACTTAGACTAGTATCTAAAACTTAGACTTGTAGCTCTTCGGGCACTGCGCATGCCAAACCGTTGGGGATTCGTTCGCGGTGTTAGAGAGTTACTGCAACTCAACTGTAGGTAGTCTGTGGGTAACATGGTATGATACGTATGATATTTGGCCGATCTGGGCCAGGCCGATCTACAATTGCTACCGGTAAATTGTTCAGAGAGGCTCTGTACCGAAAAAAATTTCTGTGTAATCTGCTCCATATATTAGCCCAGCCGCACCGCCCAGGCTGCTTGGAGCGCCTGGTATCGGCGGTCATGCGGTAAAAATCAGCCTTTGTGAAGCACGCAGCCTTTAATGTGGCGGGCCAAGTTGTGCTGTGCGTGCGTGCGACAACCTACCGAGCGCCCTTCCTTTTCAGCGGCTGCGAAAGTACTGGTACCCGACACCCCCCCTTCTCCCTCTTTCTATACTCCGGTCAGCGGAGAGATGGCAGCCAGCAAGGCTCCTTACACTCTCTCCCTGCGTCCCCATATACAGTGCCTGCCAGCTGGCGCTTCTAGATCAACCATAAACTGTACTCGTGAAGTAAAGCAAAGCTCTCAGATCATGAAAGACTAGCGGAAAACGGCGCAGTACATCTCCCAGCTCCGCAAGACTAGCCCAAGATACGTTTTGTGAGAGTAGCTCGGGCCACAAGGGCCGCCCCATGCGGCGTAGCTACATCACGTTTAAGTTCTTGATCGCCACCATTGCTGGTGTGCTGCAATCCGCCACGAGACAACAGATATAGCAGGTACTACAACCCACTGTGGTACCGTCAGTTCTCCTTTCGAGGTGGTAGTGCACAACGTCCGTTAGGCGTTTTTGTTGACTCCAAAGGCGCGAGTTCCTAAAGCTGGTTCCCGGTAATCACTGTCGTGAGCCGGGGGAGTTCTGAAATGGGATCCGCAAGCACCAGATGGAGGTAAAGGTTCGTTGGTTGGACAATGCTCCTACAAGCGCTGCTACGAGGCGACATGCAGATCGGCAGGTTAGAAACTTTAGGATGTTTGACGAGAGTCTACAAACGTAAAAACAGGTGTAGACTCAAAGGTGCTTGGTTTACCTTCCACAGAGGTGGAGCTCGACCGGCATGTTAAGTACCCCGCCGAGAGCCCGCCTCGGTAGGTCTGACTACTGTAATGACTACCCGCACATACAAAATAAAATAAATATAAATTCTACCGTCCTTCAAGGACACTGTAGCACACGTGGGCCGAATTATGTACCACGTGGCTCAGTTAATAAACTACGAGACCTCCTTAGGAATATACCGTGGTAAAGCCACAGCAACATATCATATTAGGATCCACTGTACTACATACCCCCTTTCCTGAATTGCACCAAGTCCTCAAGGTGCATCTTCCAATAGCTTAATTCATTGGTGGCTCCTATCGGTGTTGATGCCAGCGCCGCCTCCGGCGATGGGACACATCCTTTCCTTCAGTCATTTCTTCAGACCTTCTTACTCCCGCGCGGCGTACCACCGTAGGTTCGTGTTTTATGCCTCGCGGCGTTTGCGGGCCCTAGCTCTTTTTGACCCGTCCTCGTCTTCTTCTTCTTGGCATACCCCGTTGGTGCTGCCGCGACAATCAGCTGCGTGATATTTCGCACAACTCGAGCGTCTCATGTGCGGCGCAGGCATTAGACCTACGCGGCTGGAGCGTAGGTCAGTCCGGACTGTTCGCTGACTTCCTCAAGGCACTCGACGCTCAAATTTCTTCGATGATTATCTTTCGCAGACCACCCGATTCATCGCGTCCGCTCGTTCCGTTTCCGTGAGGGTGCAGCACCTCATAATCGTGTCCCATGCGCCTCCGTCAATCTCCAATGAATATGAACTTGCTCCCAGCCATGGTGCTCCATACCTCGCCTGCCTCCGGTATGACGTCCTCTCTGCGCATTCCGCGATGGCATCTCGACGTGGCTCCCTCCCCGGACGGGCGCATAACCTTAAGCCGCTCCTCAAGTGGCGTCAGATTACTCTCCTCAGGTGCCTTCACACGTCCGTTCGCAATTCATCCAGCTACGTACACCTTCGGCATGACGTCCCCTACCCAGGAGCCTATGTCTCCGTGTCCCGGACTATGGCCGCATGGTGGAGAGCCTGGAAAATGGAATGCTCTGTCGGTTATCGGCTCCGTCCCAGGAAAAGGGTGCGCCTCCTGATGTCATAACGCCGCGTCCCGCCGCAATGCCGGGTCCTCCCGCAGTCATGGCCGCTTTGTCTCCTATAGGAAAGGACGAGAGTACTCCTTTCCCGGTAGCTTCGGCCCAGGTAGTGCAACCTGTAGTACAGTGGCTCCTACGGAATTATGGTGGTTTGGCCTTAAGGCATAATATTCCTAAGGAGGGTTCGTAATTTATTAGCTGGGCCACGTGGTGCATAATATTGCCTGCGTGCGCTACAGTATC
>JAHNZQ020003150.1:999429-1033071 GCA_019155205.2 Gracilaria vermiculophylla
GGCGCACAGCTGGTTCAATTTTGGCCAGTAGCCTCGCAAATGTACTTCTGCTCATGCGAAATGCTCTTTTGAAAGAACGCGGGTTATATATTGCTGCAAGCTGCTTGAAATTTACACTTTGTCTCAAAGGAAGCTCTAGATGAAGAAACGGCTGGACTGCAGATGTATGTGGCTGTTGAAGAATATTTACTGCAACTAGTGCAGAACAAGCCGCAGAATTTCTGAATTGACTCTCCTCGCTTTCAAGCACATCATAAAAGTCGCTATCCATTTTTTTTGCCTCAAATGACCAAGGAATAGAGTCACCTGGTTTAGAGCGTCGTTTTAGTACTGGAAAGAATGTTGAGCGTGTTCCAAACGTCTTCAATGCCCGCCAAGACCTTCAGAAGGTTTACTGTGGACCTGGAAGGCAAATAAGGCTGCTTTGTGCTGGGCTGACAGCAGAAATTAATATATAAATCTCAATAAATCACACATATTCATGTGCTTGTTCGGAACGGCCCTCAGTCAGCGGTTGAGCAACGCATTTGAAATCTTTTCTAAGGGAGTATACCCGCTGTGAACTTCGGCCTGCTATGATAGCATCTCGGACAGACTGCATGTGTGTTAATTAATATGTAGACGATTTAGGGGTGGGGGCTTATGTGTGCAACCCGGTTGGTCAGAGGTTGAACAAAGCATTAATATCTCGTTTTGTCCGATGTGAATTACAGCCGGCAATACTAATATCCGAAACAGAATGAATTTGTGTGAAATAACAGATGACTCATAGTTGGGTGCTTGTACGGCTTGTGGGGCCCAAGTGGTCTGCGCTTGAGCAAAGCATTAACATGTTTCATACTGCCCGCTGTGAACTTTGTTCTGCAACAACAACATGTCAGGCAGACTGAATTCTGTGTCAAACTCTACGTTCGGGGCTGAACAGTCCTCCATGAAATGCGTCGTTTCGTACATCACCTCTGAAGGCTCCTTTTTCTTCCAAAACGTGATTCCAAGAAAAACGAGCAGCAAGCTATTTCCTCTCACGGGAAAAGCTCATGACCCGTTGCATTTATAACTTCGTGACATGAAAGTGAAAACATATAGCTTTCAATTCAGTCTCCTTTCGTGGAAATCATATGAGTACATGAGATTCAGCTGTTCGTTGAATGGAAATCAAATCCCAGAGTTACAAACACTTCAAACGGGCGTCATTTGACCGCCAAGTCTGTACGGAACGCATTGAAAGCAAATACCTTGGCAGATCTTGCCTTGAAAATGCTGCAGAGCTCTGGCGCCTCATGAAGATCGCTCCGCGCAGACATGCTCTGAAAGAGCGCTTAGCGGAGACTCGCGAGCAGAGGTGCTTGATTGTTGCTTTTCACTCTGCTCGGAAGCGCACTTTGAACTGTGTTTTTTTTAAGGAGTTGCTTATAATGTCGGAAGATGCAGCGAGCGATGGAGTCAGAAAGTAATTGGAAGGATCGTCCTTGATTGCTCGCAAAGTTTGAAATGCTCGAGGTGTGACCGAGTGGTTGCGCCAAATACACGCTCTGTGCCCCCACATGTCGTCAGTGGACACGAGCTTGGCACGCGCGGCACATTAATATTAAAGTAGCATACGAAAACAGCACCATTTGAAACGCTATAATTAAAAACATAGCAAAAACATATCACGGTTTGGAAAATGTCAGAAAATCCAGAAATTGTCTGATGTCTATCGGACCACCGACCTCATACAGTGTGTTTCAAAAGTATAGCACATGGCAAAAGCGCGCCATAATATGAATTTTTGCCTACTGCAGCCACCCCATTTCGTTGAAACCCTCTAAAAAGTGTTTCATAAAGATAGAACATTCCGTACCCTACCGCAGTATACGTGATTGGAAGTTCTCTTTCGGTTTTAGAATACCAAATCTTTAAATATCAAGAAAAACGACACAACGTTTACAATATTGCTAAGAACTTTGGCCGTTTGCGGCATGTTCTAGCATCTTTTCTAGTAAATCAAACAAAATGTAGATACACACAATCCACTGGATGCCCAAACCTTTTGCATTCAGCTGATGAACGGCTGGTAGAGCGCAAACTATCGGTAGAACGTACCTTGCGGAGAACATCTGTCAGAATGTAGAAAAACTTTGTTTTGGGAGACCCCCACAAAAACATCGCATTGCATGAGGTGCTCATACGAATTGCTGGGACGATATATAATAAATTTCTATATTTATGGATGAGAAGATGTTCAGTTTAGACAGATCAAAATGTTGGAAACAATATTGGCATGACTTGATACATGAAATACAAATTTTACATCCACACATCTAGGAGACGCTCTTAGAATTTTTTATACTGAAATTCCTAATAACAGTACGACTAATATTGCTTACAAAAGAGTTAAAATGATTTCAAAATTTTATTACAATGTTCTATATAACTACTTGTCTCCATAGGCATATTGCTTACATGGAAGCAATTTTATGTTTCCGAAATATAACGTTTCTTTACATTCTTCTATACTGATGAAACATGTGTTCTCCAAGCATGGTATGAACGTCATGTAGTGGTCGTATAGATTTCCGTGCTAAAACCTCATTAAACATTTCTGCTGTTTGTTGTCTAGAATGACATATGGCCATGACAGGCAAAGTAATACTGTTTTTAATTTACAAGTTTTTATCAAAAATTACTGGAAAACTTTCAATGTTTCAATCATCGCCTCTCACATAGATTTAATGGTAAAGTGTTTTATTAGTTTATTTTAGTGAAGAGATGTAAAAATCAATTATTGAACAATAGAATATGAACATTTAACGTAGAGTGTCCTATCATTTTGAAACGACTTAAGAACTTTTTTCAGAAACTGGTTTGCACAGTTTTACAGTAATAAAATTGATGACTGTTATGGTACCGGCGGTTCGCCTTTGAAGGTAGTAGCGCACAACGTCCGTTCGGAGTTTTTGTTGACTTCAAAGGCGCACGTTCCTGAAGGTTGTCTATGTTACTCGCTATCACGAGCCAGGGGAATTCTGAAAAGGGATTCCCAAACACCAAGTGGAGAGGGAAGCTCACTGGGCGGGCAATGCTCCTGCAGATGCAGCTACGAGGCGACCTGGAGATCGGCGGCTTAGAAAGCATAGGATGTTTGACGAGAGTGTCCAACCGGAGACATAGATAAAGACTCAATGGAGCTTAGTTAATTTCGCTAGAGGTAGAGCTCGACCGGCAAATTGAGTACCACGCCGGGAGCCTGCCTCGGCAGGTCTCATTTTTGTAGTAGTTACCTCCACAACCTAACAAAAAACAAATCTAAATTTTACCGTTCTCACGGGTACTGTTTCGTATGGACTTCTGACATGTTTTCGAAGTTCATCGTTGCGCAGTGTGGAGAAAATGGTTCATAAGCAATGAAAATGGGCACAGAGGTCTACCTCCTGGCTCCTTTTGAGGTCCAGGGGTAATTGGCCTGCCTTTATGTGGAGATACTTAGCGACTTTTTGGTCAAATGCTAACGTACTATTTGAGATTAAGGTAATAGTAAATTATACGTAGAGATGTACGTAATTAACACATCTCCCCGTCGCGTTAGCATCTTCTACTGCTGAGGTTCGTGGTCATGACTAACTCCTTTGAATGTGTCAACATTTCAAATCCCACGATTGAACATATCGTTCATGTGTTGCGAGAGTTTGATGCTTCGCTTAGTGAATGCATCGGCGAGGTTAATAGTGCCTGGTATCCATGATATCCTATTCATTTTACCGGATTCGAAAGCATTTTGGATCATTGTCACCGTTTTTCTGGCGCAAAACTCTCGGCACTTGTGCAATGTCGTTATGGTGTCCAAAAGTGCTTTTGAATCGACAAATATATAGTGCACAATATCTACACTTGGGAATATATCTCGAAAAAAGAGCTTCATGTCATATCTTCTGTCCTCTGCTTCTGAGCAAACAAGGATTTCGGCCCCAAATGAAGATTAGGTCACTCGCTTTTGATTTGTGCTATTCCAATGTATGAGATGAAATATGGGATCGTCTTCGAACGTTGTATCGAAGTTTAGGCCACAAAGGATTCCAATTTGTCCGTATGCGTGGTTGTTGTATGCGTGGTAGGCATCCGATAGGCTAATGTGGATGACTGATGTGACTCCCAATGGTCTTATATACTTGATAGTGGGGCGGAGGTTGTATATCTCGTGAAGCATAGCATATCCCTCAATCAGATGTTTGACCTTCAAGTTACCGAGTTCTTGCTGCATTCGAGATGTAATGTGAGCAGCTTGCTGTAGAACTGTAGGTCTCAGGTACAAATGTGTTCCGGCCAGTGAGCTGTATAAGAGCGTTTCCTCTTTTGTAGCGTTGTCTTCGCGTTCTCACCTTCGTGAAGATGTTGTTCAAGACTAGGTACTTGGATTCTCCAATCGTGCAGAACATAAAGTCAATTTGGATCTGGATATTGAAGTCTTGGTTCACGTCGCTGATAGAAATCTCTTCGCGGGTAAAGAGAGTCCCAATTTGGAGCATATAGAGAATTTCTTTGAGATTTGGCGTATCTCCCGCTTCAACTATTACATACATTTCCCGGCACGTTCGCAGAGTTTGATGATCTCTTCCGAATGTGTGTGTGTAATTCGATGCAATCGCTTCGCTAGTGTGCTTGCTCTGATATCCTGTTTGGAAGTTGATAGATGGTTCCTTGTTGCTTTTGTCACAAGCATGTGTTCTCTTGCGTTATATATATTCTTGGTACTGATGCAAAATTCCATAGTTCGAGGTCCTTTATCACTTGGTCTCTCGATTGTGATCGTTTGAGGATCCGTTGAGAAATTTTTCACGCTGTGCCTGTTTATATCTAATCCAGTGGTGAGTGGGGAGTCATCATCGAAGAGGTCAAAATGTGAGTTCGCTTCACATAGGCGTATTTTCGCTAAAGTTCCCCCGGATGATAGAGGGATTTCCTCATCTAGAATGGGAATCTGATCGGTATCGGGTAAACCGGAATCCCTTACTGAAATTGCAGCTTTTTCTTCTCTTTCTGTGCTTTGTCGTTCCGGGAGCCCTTATTATGTCAATTGCCGTTCTTTAATGGCTCATCTTCATTCTTCTTCTTCGGGCTATCGACCTGTTTCTTGGATTCTTTCTCCTGACCCGTTTCAGTGAGAGTATTTTCTTCTGAGTTGGATTTAGAATCCCGCCTGCACTTTCTGTCATTACGGGTTTTCCTATTGGAATACAGGTAGGAATTGCTGCTTGGTCCAGAAATATCCTTCTTCTGAATATCCTCGAGGTCCTTTTCTTCTGGACCTGCTTCTTCCAGGGCAACAATGGCGTCCTGAAGTCCAGTCCATGCGCAACCGTCGTCCACCTTGTGTACCCTGTCATGCTGTTTTAGGGCGGCTTCGACTGATCTAACGCATTCAAGGGAGTTGGTTTTGTCTTGGTCAATTTGCGCACCCTTCTGAGCTTTCTTCATGACTTCTTTGGTCACCCTCATACGCTCCTTTGACATTGAAATAGTGGTGCAATCTCGTTTAGACTTAACTTTTGTAAATCCTACGAGATTGGACATGATATTCGTGAACGTTTGAGAAGACGGGTTGGCGTTCAACAGGAGGACTATCGCGAAGTTCTGGCTATCACTCGAATCTTGTTCAGATTTATTGATGTTGAGATATGAAATGGCCGGACCGGCGAATCGTTCAATGTATAATGCGATAGATTCTTCTGATTTGCGCTTACAGCAAGTCACCTCTTTTTACAAGCGAACGATTCTGCGAAGTCGATCTACAAGAGAATCTTTGGCTATGAGATTGATTATCTTCTTGAAGACATCCATTTGATGTATCTCCTCGTCGTCTACTATCGGAGTTAATACTAACTCGCCCGTGCGTACAGCTGTCCTAATAATTTCCTTCTTCGTAAACTCAAGTGAGCGATATAAACGAATACCAAAAGTGGCTGCAGCTCCTTTTGCTCCCGAGTCTTCTCCATTTGCGCACGCAAGGAGTGTTTCAGCCCATACGTAGACTGCTTCCCGCCAAAATAGGTTGTTGGCGTCCGGCTTCAGCTTAGGAGGAATGAGAATATTGCGTGGAGAGAGATCCTCTCCTGGGCCCATAACTTTCGTATGGACTTCTGACATGTTGTCGAAGTTCATCGTTGCGTAGTGTCGAGAGAATGGTTCACAAGCAATCAAAATGGGGGCAGAGGTCTACCTCCTGGCTCCTTCTGAGGTCTGGGAGTAATTAGGGTGCCATTAAGTGGGGATACTTAGCGACCTTTGGGCCAATGAAAACGTACTATTTGAGATTAAAGTAGTAGTAAATAGGACGTAGAGATGTACATCATTAACAACTGTAGCGCACGTGGGCCGCATTATGCACCCCGTGACTCAGTTATTAAAATAGGAGCCCTCCTTAGGAATATCATGTCGTAAAGCCACACCACTTTGTCACCTTAGGATCCACTGTACTACAATAATCCCGAATATGTGTTCGGACTGTGGAATGCGCAGGAGAGGATTAATATGAATAAATCCCGCGTAAGCGGGCGGCGGTACGCGTCCTATATGGGGGGCACGGGGAACTCCCGGAAGGATGTATCGACTCTGTACACCTCGTGTAGTTTCTACCTTTCTTGCTGGCTCAGACAACTATTCAAGTAGTTCCTTTTCACAATCAACGTAAACAAGTGCGATCAGAACCAGGCAGAATTGTTGTTGTACACATATGCTATCCTCCCAGAAAAACGTTCTCTGTAAGCAATAGCTTATACCACTCTGCCGCTCTTCTCCTTTGCCGGTCTGGTGGCACTGGTGACAGCCCTGCAGTCTCTCTCTTGCACAACCATACCCTTATGTTTCTTTCGCCCAGGTCCTTCGCCGAATTCAAAAGGAAAGTCAAGACTCCTCTTGTGCGTCCCGATTCTAGTTGCGCCGAGTCTATCTGTTATGAAATCAATGGTCTCCTTTCCATTGTACCAACGATCTGCAGCAAATATTGCGTCTGTCATTGGTTTTAACGCGCCCGGAGTAGCCGCTCCTCGCAGAAGCTGCACCAGCCACTCCCAGACATGTACGAGCTTTTCTCCCGGTCGGGAGTAATGACTAGCCAGAATTCCCGAAGTGAGTTCTGAACACAAGGCACTATTCACTGGACCGAGTGCTTTCTGAAAAATGTTCAGGTGCGATAAGTTGGTAGGATCGGTGGCCGCACGTGATCGCAATCTCTGGTGATCGTCATCCAAGCTTAGCGTTGTTTCCCCAGGCACATACAGATATCCACAGCTGATTGCGAATACCTACTGCTCTAGCTCCGTTATCATCGGATTTCCAAGCACTGGTTTATTAGACCATACACTACTGCGAGTACTTTGATTTTAATGGCGTTGACGCCGCTTCTTTGTGCCACTTAGCGCCGCCCAGATTTCAATGTAACGCTTCCCAGAGATTCCGGTTTGGAAGTAGAATTCTTGATTTTCTGCTGAAGTCATCACCGATACAGTGGTTCCATATGAAGTGGCGAAAATGTGCATTATTATTACTCCTCTCAGCTCCATGACATTCGTTGGCCTTTCCTGCCCTGCCGTTAATACTCGGTTAACATACGAGTGCAGTTTCTCCGGCAAACATGTTGGTAGGAAAATGTAGCATTTGGGATGCTTTTGGTTCGGAGGGCCGAATAGTGAGCTAAGTCTGTTGAGATTACTCATAGTCTCTGGCACGGTAATCAGAAGGATACCCGGAATGTATGACGTGACCCTCTTTGGTGGATTCTGTGTTAGAAAGCCAGTAGTGCCGCTGCACCACGTGTACTGTGGCTGGCACCACTTTAGTTCATTTTTCTATTTTATTTTAGATTAGTGGTTGACCACAGAGTACTTAGGCCGACGCCGGCACACTGGACGGTAAACCACAACAACAACCCCCGTCACTTGGAAAGTCCCAGACGACTCTAAGTCGCAGAGCCCTGCTTTGTCGGGATCCATACCGGACTCCCGGACTGCAGCTTGCTCGGGGACAACCCCTGTCTTTCGCAGACCGTCTGGTGTGTGTTGACACCCCTCGTGTGGATAGTCCCCTCCACCATTACACTGGCCGTACTCCCGCGCCACCTCCTTGGCCGTTGCCGGTACCTGTTCGCGTCACCGCGTGTGAAGGTGGGCCTACGCCCGTACCGCCAGGCGATCTCTAGGACTTAGTAGCCCGCAAGGCTACGCCCGCTTCTGCGGTTGTCTGTGTGTACCTCCGCTCTTGCCGAGAGGCCCTACGGGCTTGAGTGGAATACCACAGAAAACATTAAAGTTATTCAGTCGAGAACCCTGTGAATCATCAATAACTGAATGCTTCTTCAATTGTACTTTAACCTCAAAGATTACGTTGTCGATAACGTCATTCACTTTGTTTAAAAAACTAATTCCAAGGAAATGGTCCGCATTGTCCAGCTGTGTCGTGACATCCTCAAATGCCATCTCGTATATCCCCCCTACCAAGCCTCCTGCCTGATGCGCTGCACTCCTGCGCGCTCGTTGCAGGTCTTCTGTGTCCGTACTTTGCGTATGGGGTTCGTTGATATCCTCGTCATCCAAATGGTACTCTGTGATGCAGTCCAATGAGTCCGCAAACAACGCAGACCAAAAGTCTCCCGATTCAGTTCTTTGAGCTTCAACTGCATTTCCACAACTGTTAATGTTCACCTTTGAGGACCTCCCATTCAGATCCACACTCAAAGACTGCTCTTCACTTTCATCCACCGTAATATCAAGTGGCTGTAGTGAAGAATCATCGCTATAAAGATGTAGTGTTCGCTACGCGAGTTCATTGCAATCGAACGAAGGATCCGCACTGTTCACAAACATATCCTGATGTTCTGAAACCAGCCAATGAAGCTTTCGTTCACTTTCGTTGCTGGAATTTATTTCAGGACCTTCAGAGCCACCGCTGGGGTCATTCTCATTTATCGTTTGAGGTGTAGAGTGCTTTGCCAAGCGATCATCAAGCGAGCCAAAATGCTCTGCGTCTTTATCCCCGTCAATATCGAGTTCGATCGCGTTGTCTTGAGACAGAGTGGGAATACGTCGACTTTTTTTGAGGTAGACGGCGTAAAAACGCATACGCGACGATTCGAAGGCGACATTGAGGAATACGGTGACAATGAACTTCAAGGGGCTCTCATGAGAGCGACAGACGCCCGTGGGGAGCTCGGAAGCAGAGTGAACTTCACCAGCCCCAGCGTGAGCTTCACTCTACTTCAGGGTGATCTTCACGCTGCCAGAAGACTGATTTCACGCTGCGCAGCGTGATTTACGCTTTTTCTTCCAATTTCACCCTGCTTTGGCGTGAGAAGGTCTGTTCATGCTGGAAAAATGGGTAAAGAAGTATTCTGTCGTCATGCGACAGCACCATATCACCTTAGAATCTTTTGCACTACAAAATAAGCAACATTGGTGCAACATCAAAACGATATTCTTAATTCTGAACAATGCAAAAGCGACCAGAGCCATACCCATGAAATGCTTTGCCTTAATACGATCTATACTAATAGCTCTATGATGAAAAATTGCTGCATGTTTGTCCCATCGAGCAATGGCTGCTTTTTAAAGTTTTGCGATAACCTGTATTTAATAATTAAAAAACGTCTTTAGATATCAATAGAAAGACCGTAGCACGAATTATTAGGTTTTTTATTTTTTTTACAGCATGCCTCGTATATGCTTTTCTCATGTAATAAACAGATACATTATCTATATAGCGAGTTATGGCTTCCAATGAAGTACAAAAAAAATTCGATTGTTTTTTTCAAGGAGATTAACTGTGCATGTGGGCAATACACGGTACAAATCGAGTAGATAATGCCATATTAGGACATAATAGACATCAGAGTACATGAACGAAAACAAAACAAATAAATGCGTATGGTGATTATTAAGATGTGTAATTGAAGAACACTGAGGGGAGGACAGCAAAAAGAAAGGCACAAAGTAGCATCGTAAAAGAACATTCGGCACTGGGGATTCCAGACCGATCCCTCATGTCAGTACTAGCCCAGCTCAAAGTGACTTAGCTTCGCAGTTCGGGATGGGATGCGGCGCATGTCAACTTGATGTGGCCGAATGTGAAATCAAGGGGACCTGAAAACAAATTTGAATCCTAATTTGCAGTTCTCCAAATTGCTCTGCTTCACCATTTCAGCTCAACAGTTTCATAATACTTGATAATTTAGCAACACACAATACTTCCACAGCACCGCAGTCCTGGTTTTGTGTGCATGATGACACTTCTGACATCGATTTCAAACAAGGAACACCACTGTACTTTTAATCTCGCTTCCAGGTCCTGTTCTCTTTCGACCGCACCCCATCAACATGCATTCGCGATTCCATCCCGATACAACGCATATAGTCTTTCGCCATCTACCATAAACATGTATCATTCAATTGCGAACAGGAGCTCTGCCGGTTCTTTGATCTGCATGAAACGGTGATATGAGATCGCGTCATTAGCTCTTGACGTTTTACTCATCATCCACAAGCACTCGTTAGAAATTGGTGTCCATTGACTGCTACTGGCGATATGTGAAACTCATGATACCAAGCATGGGAATGATGCTCTTTTGTCAATTCCACTGCTTGAATACCAATCAGATACAATATACATGGTCAGATTACGTTTTACAAACCCTATTTGGAGTACCTGCAATGCCCTGCAAGTAGCAAGCTGTGTATGTCTACAGCTTTGCTTTCAACTTTGACAGAATGCACTCATCCAGTTTAATTTGTACGAAGCGTACTTTTCCTCACCAGCAACGTTTTTAGCTTGTTGTGCTTTGCTATACTAAGGAGATTCTGTCAATTGTAAGTTGTCGCTTGTTCTCATCAGTAGTTCATCGTTCAGAAATACATGTTTCTCCATTGCTTGAAAAAAAGCAAAGAAAAAAAGTATGTCCTGGTCAATACAGATGCCCGGGAAGTGTTGCTGATCATGAATCTGGCTGTTTTTACAGGCAAAACCAATTCTCTTCAACCACAATGTTTTCCCTTCTCCAATCTTTGAATCCAAACTCCAGCATCAGAAATTGGTCAGTCACAGCCATTGCTGGGATGTTTTCATGTTGCTCAACGCCACGGCGTTCCAGTTACTCCATCAACCTCTTTTATCATTGACACGAATTCGACTCTGCGATGGGCACATGGATCGCGTACAGACTTGGGACCTCCGTAAACTCCCGCCATCAGCGCCTCGTCAATCCCACCATATTCGAGATGTCGTTGCACTCGAGCGTTGGTCGGTGGACTTGCCGATCATCGTCGCGCACCTGATTTCGAGTCCAGAGTCTTCCGGGTTACTGAACGCGAGGAGCAGATGTCGTGCCGATCATTGGCAGTAGACCAAGCGCAGTTCCTCTGACTCTTCCTCGCACATAGAGCACTCTCATAAAGCCAACCGAGTATTGATATTTACCCAGGGGTTTGACGGATTATTTGACGTCACGATCGTAAAACCATGAGACATTCCAGGCCGATCCGTTTTTAAAACGGTCGTCTACAAAACCATATAATTGTTGAATGGCATGTTGACATTTGTTGTTTTGGTGGCTCAACGTAATGCATGAAGAATGCCTTGTCGTGGTGTACCTTGACCGATGCGCTTTGAAAAGTGTAAATGAGACGGTGCTACAGAAGAGGAACTGATACAACAAATACAAACGAGCGATAGCCAAACGCCCTCGTTGATCGAGAGCATATCTTAGACCGGATTGTTGTCCAGACATTTTCGGATCTCCCAATGGGCATATTATTGTGAAATGTTTTTTCTTTTTGAAACATATACAAGAATGAGTTGTAGTTGATGAGGATCATTGCTAATTCCCACGACTTTAAAAATACGGAGATGAGGATGAGAGGATGAGATTCAAAAAAGAGGTGGGATGAAGAAAAGTTCATTCGACACTGGGGATTCCAGACAGATCCCTCATGTCAGTACTAGCCCAGCTCCAGGTGATTTAGCTTCGCAGTTCGGAATGGGATGCGGCGCATGTCAGCTTGATGTGGCCGAATGTGACAGGGAGGGGAGATGCATAAGATATTTAGATGTCACGCACAGTTTTTCACCCCACTGCTGGTATAGTCCGTGAACCCCATAGTTTGAGACCGATCGATATCTTGAAAACGTTGCACAGATGGAGAACGCAAGAGCTGCATGCTTTTAGTATCCTGCATCAGTAGTTTGCATATAAGCAGTCAAGTGCAGCACCACTTGTATGCGTCTCGATGAGTGTGCACTTTTTGTTTAAGAATCCTTCTGCGATTTCATCTTAATACAGCCGACGCCATGTTCCAAAACGTTCGCTATGAACAAAATTAAAGCAAATAGGAACAAGAGTGCTTGCGCTTCTTAGATTTGAGCGGAACGACCATAAGAGAGGGCAGCAACAGCTGCCGATTCTTTATTGAAACCAAAAACACGCGATGTCGGAAAGTGTTGTCCGTTGACAGACAAATGGCTTATACTTTACGGAACAAAAAAAAGGGAGATTCTTCAGAAATAGGGCGACTGCTTGCAGAATTTGACCCCTTCGAGGGCTACATGCGGCGTACTTTGGAGGTTGGGGGATAAGTGCCATCTATTACACAAACAGCGAGGGTGACTTTCCAAAGTCGCATTGCAATGAGCGTAGTGGGTGCAAAATAACGCTGTTATTGCTGTCATTCACCCTCATCTCAGACGGCGGCCATATGTTTCACCCTTGATCTCTTTCGTCAAGTCTTTTTTGTTACATTTCACCCTATGCTTTCACATCAACCAAAAGAGTCTCCCTTATTTGCGTTTGCAACAGTGTCATCAACACATGCTCATCTTGCATACCCGGTGACTCTTGAAACGTTTGGTGCTCCCATTAATCCCTGCAATAGAGTGAGCCTCAACTACGTGTATGGGTGCAAAAATCACCGTGGACCGCCCGCTGACATGTCGCGCTGATATTAAACGCCGTTAATTGACCCTTGCAAGTCAGCAGCCACCCTCATAGCTTTGTAAACATTTTCTTCTCACCAGGGATCTCTATATAGAATAGTAATTCATCCATGGAGTAGTCTAATTCTGCAAGCAGTCCCCCCCCCGAAAAACTGCATTCCTGCACAAAAAAAATAAAGTGCTAGGCGATGGGCCGTAAACGTCACTTGTTCCGCTTCAAGTACCATCAGACACAACGTTCACGTTACGGCCTAGCCATTGTAGTATCAACTGTTTGAGGGCTTGTTGTTGGCAGATTGAGCACTTGCGCCTCTCATGATTATTCAGCGATAGAGCCAAAGTTGGTGCGTCACGTCACACGGTGTGCTAGTGGAGGCCGCGTGAAGCTTGCATCGCGCGCGCAAGAGAACATTGACAAAAAAAAAATGCGTTGTCGATTAGAGCCATAAAAGAGGTGAGAGGTGGGGTGGGGGCGGGGTGGCCGGGAAGGACGTCTCAGGCTGAGTCGGTCGAGATTTTGGTGCCTTTTCTTTCCTACCTTGTTCACAGTGGTCGAAGACGTAGGGGGCATAAAGTACATTGTTTGTGAGCAGCAAATGTCCGTTGTTCGAAAACGACATGTTTCTCAGCATGGTGCGGGTTTTTTATCTTGTGGCGCTATGCACACGAGCTTGGGTGGGTTTCGAATGATTGATGTTGAAATGCTCTCCCTGCGCATGTTGCAAACCGCTTTGAGTAGACGACAAGAATGAAAGAGCACTGCGAACACAAACTGTGAGTAGTTGTATGCCAAAATGGCGCTCGCATAGCAACAGAGCAGGTAGCAAGAAGGAGATGGCGTCGTCTGTGCCTGCTCCCTCCCCTCCATGAGGTGTTGTGATCGGAGGGCCTCTTTTTTGGACAGGGGCCTTTTTCTCGACTGGAGCCAAGATGTGAACTTTTACCATGTGTCAAAGTACACTGTCTCTGACGGTGCATGAAGTTTCATTTTTTTACAGCCTAGTGTAGATCTGCAACCAGTTTGCGCGTGTGGTTGGTGCTTTGCAGTAACGCTTGGCATTGGTTGGCATTGTGTTTTGGTGTGAGGCATGGAAACAGAAACTGAGTTTGAGCGAGAATGAAGAGTTGTTTTGCAGTTTTTAGTTTGTTTGTTGAGTCAGTGGTGCTTGACGAGCAAGTTGGTCCGTCACAAGTGCTGGCTTGCGGAACGGACACACGGCGCAACACAGCGGCAGCG
This sequence comes from Gracilaria vermiculophylla, assembly GCA_019155205.2. NCBI lineage: Eukaryota > Rhodophyta > Florideophyceae > Gracilariales > Gracilariaceae > Gracilaria > Gracilaria vermiculophylla. The sequence continues at coordinate 1,013,618 of JAHNZQ020003150.1, forward strand.
ACGCACAGCGCTGTGCATGCGCACAACTTTTGCAGCCAGAATGCAAAGCGCAGCGTGCAAGCGGAGTGAACAGGGGAGCGGCCGAATGGAGAGGAGCGGCGCTTGAAGAGCGCGCACGCGGCGCAGGGATGGCGAGGGGCGCTTTGCTCCGTCACGCGCGCGATGGCTGTCGGCGCTGCGGCACGCTGTGAGCCGAGCGCAGAGCTGAAAAGCGGCGGCGGGCGCGAGGGTTTGCGGAGAGCGACGGCGGCACGGCGGCGCGCTTTGGCGGGCGGCGCGGCGCGGGTGCGGCGACGGGCGCGCGCGAGGCGGCAGCGGCAGCGGACGCGGCGGCGCGCAACGGCGGAGGCGGGCGGCTCGCGAGAGGCGGCGCGCGCGAGCGCGCGCGCCGGAGGGCGCGGCGCGGCTGCGCGCGCAAAAGCGCACGCGCGCGGGAGGAGGAGGGGGGGGGGTGCGGGCGGCGCGCGGCGACGCGCGGCGCGCAGCATGGCGGGGGACGGCGCGGCGTGGGCGCGGCGGCTGGCGGCGCACGCGCTGCGCTTCCTGCAGGAGGACGGCGCGGACGGCGGCGCGGCGCGCGCGCTGGACGCGCACACGCGCGCGGCGATGCGGCGCGCGCGCGGCGAGGTGGCGGCGCAGCTGCAGCGCGTGCGGCGCGGGGAGCAGGGCGCGCAGGCGCTGGCGGCGGCGGCGCGCGCGGCGGTGCGGCGCGCGGCGGCGGCGGCGGCGGCGGCGGCGGCGGCGCGCGGCGAGTTTGGCGCGGAGCTGGCGGCGCTGGACATCGTGGAGCACTTTGAGCGCGCGGCGGCGGCGCGCGGCGGCGGCGGCGGCGACGGCGACGGCGACGGCGACGCGCTGGACGAGGCGGCGCGGCAGTGGGCGGCGGTGGCGGCGGCGGCGGCGGAGGGCGACGGCGCGGTGACGCGCGTGGCGGCGCGCGCCGTGCGGCTGTGCGGCGGCGGCGCGGAGCTGCGCAACGACGCGCGCGCGCTGGCGCTGCGCGCGGCCGAGCGGTGGGGCGGCTTCGACGCGCGCGCGCTGGCGGCCGTGCTGCGCGCCGACGCGGCGCTGCGGCGGCGGCGGCGGCTGCGGCGGCTGCGGCGCGGCGGCGGCGGCGGCGGCGGCGGCGGCGGCGGCGGCGACGACGCGGGCGGCGGCGGGCTGCTGCTGCGCGGCGCGGTGGACGTGCCGCTCGAGGCGGCGGCGCTGCGCGCGCGCTCTCCGCAGCGGCGGCGGCGGCGCGGCGCGACGGCTGTGGCGGCGGCGGCGGGCGGGTCGGCAGCGGCGGCGGCGGCGGCGGGCGACGACGGCGCGGTGCTGAGCGCGGCGGCGGTGCGCGCGCGCATGGAGGCGCGGTGGCGGCGGCGCGCGGGCGCGCGCGGCTTTGGCGGCGTGCGGCGCGACGCGGCGGCGCTGCTGGCGCTGGCGGCGGAGGCGCGCGCGGCGGCGCTGCTGGGCGCGCTGGCGCGCTGGCGGCGGCTGCGCGACGACGGGCGGCCGCGCCGCGGCGGCGCCGCGCCGCTGGACGCGCTGCTGCCGGCGCGCGGCGCGCGCGCCGCGCGCCTGGCGCGCCCCTGGCTGGCCGCGCGCCGCTGAGTGGCCGCGCGCGCGCCGCATCTCGCGCACGCGCCGCATCTCGCGCGCGCGCGCGCGCGCGCCGCAGCTGCCGCCGCCCGCCGCCGCGCCGCCGCCCGCGCCCTCCGCCATGGCCGCGCTCCACTCGGTGGCGCCGCTCAACGACCGCCTCCCCGCGCCGCCGCCGCCGCCGCCGCCGCCGCCGCCGCAGCAGCAGCGCCAGCGCGGCGGCGACGACGACGACGGCGACGACGACGACGACGACGCGCCGCGCGCCGCGCGCCAGCGCTCGCGCCACGCGCGCCGCGCCGTGCGCCACTACGCGCGCGCGGCCGCGCTGGCGCGCGCGCCGCGCGCCGGCGGGCACGGGCACGGCAAGCACGGCGACGGCGACGACGACGACGACGACGACGACAGCCAGGACTGGACGCTGCACAGCGAGCCCAGCGCGCGGCTGCGGCGGCGCAGCAGCGTGCGCGCGGCGGCGCGGCGCGCGGCCAGCTTCGGCGGCGCGCAGGCGCCGCGCGCGCGCGCGGCGGCGGCGGCGTCGGCCAAGGCGCTGGCGCTGGCGCTGGGGCGCGGGCTGGTGCGCTGCGGCAGCGCGTGGGCCATGTGGGCGCCGTTCGCGCCCGCGGCGGCGCCGCGCGCGCGCTCGCAGCAAGGCACGTAAAGAGAAGGCGCGCGCAGCGCGCGCAGTTTACCGGACGGCAAAGGCGGCGGCGGCGCGGCGGGCGCCGCCGCGGCGCGCGCGTGGCGGCGCGCTCAGTGGCGCTTGCACACGCCGGCGACGCACTGCAGGTGCAGGGCGCAGCCCCAGCACGGGTCGTCGCAGCGGCCGCCCTCGGCCATGGGCGACGCGCACTTGCCGCGCGACGCGTCTTCGTCCAGCGGGCGGCACACCAGCCCGCTCTGGCAGTCGGCGTGGTGGCGGCAGTAGCCGCACTTGGCGCTGCGCGCCACGCAGCGGCGGTAGCGCGAACACCGTTGGTGCGCCGCGCACATGATGCACGCGTCGCCGTCGCCGCCGCCGCTGGGGTCGCACCACGCGCCGTCCGCCAGCACGCGCGCGCAGCGCCGCGTCTGCGCGTGGCACAGCAGCCCGCGCGCGCAATCGCTGTCGGCGCTGCACTGCTCGCACAGCGTTGCCTTTGCGGCCGGCGACGGCGACGATGACGACGACGGCGACGGTCTAGCGCTACGGCTGGACGACGGCGACGGCGACGGTCTGGCGCTGCGGCTGGACGACGGCGATGGCGACGGTCTGGCGCTGCGGCTGGACGACGGCGACGGCGACGGCCGGGCACTGCGGCTGGACGACGGCGACGGCGACGGCCTGGCACTGCGGCTGGACGACGGCGATGGCGACGGCCTGGCACTGCGGCTGGGCGACGGCGATGGCGACGGCCTGGCACTGCGGCTGGACGACGGCGACGGCGACGGCCTGGCACTGCGGCTGGACGACGGGGATGGCGACGGCCTGGCACTGCGGCTGGACGACGGCGACGGCGACGGCCGGGCACTGCGGCTGGACGACGGGGATGGCGACGGCCTGGCACTGCGGCTGGACGACGGCGACGGCGACGGCGCAGCGCTGCGGCTGGACGACGGCGACGGCGGCGGCGGCGGCGACGGCGCGGCGCTGCGGCTGGGCAGCGGCGACGGCGGCGGCGGCGGCGGCGACGGGCGAGCGCGGCGGCTGGGCGCCGGGCTGGGCGAGCGCGCGGGCGCGCGGCACACGCCGCGCACGCAGCGCAGCCCGCTGGCGCACACCCAGCACGGGTCGTGGCAGCGCGCGCCGGCGCGCATGGGCACGGAGCAGCGGCCGGCGGCGCACACGAGCCCGCGGCGGCAGTGCGCGGCGCGCGAGCAGCGCGCGCACTTGGGGCGGCCGCGCGGCGGCGGCGGCGGCGGCGGCGGCGGGCGGCGGGAGCGGGCGGGGGCGCAGCGGCCGCGGCGGCAGCGCAGGCCGCGGGCGCAGCCCCAGCACGGGTCGGCGGCGGCGCCGCAGCGCGCGCCGGCGCGCATGGGCTTGACGCAGCGGCCGCGCTGGCACAGGCGGCCGCGCGCGCACTGCGCGGCGCGCGCGCAGCGGCGGCAGCGCGGCTCGCGGCGGCGCCTCGGCGGCGGCGGCGGCGGCGGCGGCGCGCGGCGCGGCGCGGGCACGCAGCGGCCGCGGAGGCACACGAGCGGCGGCGCGCAGTGCAGGCAGTGGCGGCCGCACGCGGCGCCGCGCGGCGACAGCGCCACGCAGCGGTGCGAGTGGCAGCGCAGCCCCGCGGCGCATGGCGCGGCGCGGCCGCAGCGCCCGCAGCGCGCCACCGGCGGCGGCGTGCGCGGCGGCGGCGGCGTGTGCGGCTTGCGCGGCGTGCGCGGCTTGTGCGGCGGCTTGCGCGGCGGCGGCTTGCGCGGCAGCGGCTTGCGCGCGTGCGGTGTGCGCGGCGGCGGCGGCGGCGGCGGCGGAGCGCGCCACTGCGGCTTGCGCGGCAGCGGCTTGCGCGGCGACGGCGGGGCGCGCCACTGCGGCCTGCGCGGCAGCGGCTTGCGCGGCGACGGCGGGGCGCGCACGTGCGGTGCGCGCGGCGGCTGCGGCTTGCGCGGCTGCGGGCTGCGCGGCGGCGGCGGCGGCGGCGGCGGCTTGTGCGGCGCGGCGCGGCGCGCGCGCGCGGGGCGCTTGGGGTGGGCGCACGGGCGGCGCGCGGCGCGGTGCGGCTGCGCGGCGGGCGCGGCGGGCGCGGCGGGCGCGGCGTACTGCGGGCGCGCGGCGGGCGCCAGGCGGTGCGCGGCGGTGGCGGGGCGCTGCAGCGCCAGCGCGGCGGCGAGCAGCAGCAGCGCGGCGAGCGACGGCGCGGTCATGGCGGCGGCGGCGGCGGCGGCGGCGGCGGCGGCGGGCTGGGCGCGCGGGTGGCGCGGGGCGATGCGGCGCGGCGCGGCGCGGCGCGGCGCGGCTCAAGTAGGCGCCGCGGCGCGCCGCGCCAACGGGCGGCGGCGCGCGCGGCGTGTCAGCCGCCGCGCGCTGCATTGGCGCGCCGCGCGCCAACGGACGCGCGCCGCGGCGGCGGCGGCAGCCGCGGTGGCGGTGGCGGCGGCGGTGGCGGTGTCGGTGGCGGCCATGGCGACGGCGGCGGCGGCGGCGGCGGCGGCGGCGGCGGCGGCGGCGGCGGCGGCGGTGCGCGACGTGCAGTGCAGCCGCGGACGGGCGGCGGCGCGCCTTTAGCGCGCGCCAGCGCCGACGGGCGGCGGCGCGCTTTTGCGCCGCGCTGCCGCGCTTTTGCACTGGCGCGCGCGCCACGGCGGCCACGGCGGCCACGGCGGCCACGGCTGCCCCGCACGCCACGCCGCCCACGCGGGACACGGCGCACACGCATGGCACGCGCCACACGGCGACGCGCACGCGCCGTGAGCGCGCGCGCGACCTCGAGCGAGGGGCAACGCTGCGGCGGCACGCGCAGTGCGCCAAGGTGCATACGCTGGCACTGCGTGCGCAGCGCGGTGGAGCGGCGGCGGCGTCGGAGGAGCTACGCCGCCGTGACGCACGGCGCTTGAGCGCGCGCGCAGCGGCTCGGCCGCGGCCGCGCCGCGCTCGCCGCCCAGCGCCGCCGCTCGCACGCCGCCCTCCTCGTCCACACCGCGCCGTCACCCTCGGCAACACCGCCGTGCGCGCCCTCCCGCGCGTCTTCAACGCCGTGCCCGCCGCCCTCATCGCCGCCGTCAACACGCTGCGCACGCTGCTGTGCACGCTGCTCACCGACGTGCTCACCCCCGCCCCGCTGCTCGCCAAGGGCGCCGAGCGGCTGCCCATCGCCCGCCACAGCACCTACGCCGCCACCGTGCGCCTCACCACCGCCGCCGCCGCCGCCGTCGCCCCAACGCCTCCTCCCACCGCCACCGCCACCGCCACCCCGCCCCCCCCCTCGACGCGTCTCTCGCTCGCCCCGCCCCCTCCGTCGCCCACACCACACGCGTCCGTCCGCGCCCCGCGCCCGCGCCGCGCCCGCCACCGCCGCCCACTTTATGCGCCCCCAGCCATGACGCCAGCCGTCGCAGTCGCAGTCGCCGTCGTCCTGCTCGCCGCCTGCGCCGCCCCGCCCCGCGCCCAGATCGTCCCGCCCCGCGCGGACGTCTCCGACGAGGCGCTGGAGAACCCCAAATCCCGCACTCCAAGCCCCGAAAACACCAACCTGTTCCACCTGCTGCCCGACGCGCGCAAGTCGGCGCCCAGCCTGCTCAGCCGCCTGGCGCCCGTGCACCCCGAGATGCGCCAGCTGCTCGCGCTCGTCGCCGACGTGGACGTCATCGTCACCAACTACACGCGCGACCCCGCCGGCGCCCCGCTCACCACCTGCAACTACCAGTCCGCCACCTCGGACTGGCACGACGCCGCCACCAACTTCTTCGACCACCGCGTGCTGGCCGGCCCCACCGCCGTGCCGGACATCGCCTGCGTCACGGACGCGTACGACGCCGCGCTGCAGAACGCGTCGCGCCGCGCCTCCGCGCTGCGCCCGCCCGCCTACTCGTCGCACCGCCTGTTCCGCCTCGTGCGCGCCTACGGCCGCAAGCTGGACCGCCTGGCGCCCGCGCTCGCCGCCGCCGCCGCCGCGCCCGGCTGGACGCGCTTCGCCGACGCGCGCCGCTCGGGCGGCCTGCAGCACGACGACCGCTCGCAGCGCTGCGTGCACGACTTTGTCGGCTTTGCCAAGCTGCGCGGCGCGTGGTACATCAACACGCGCGTCACCAACAAGGACCCGCTGCTCACGCTGGGCGCCGGCGAGCGCCTCTTCCTCAACGAGCTGGACGGCGGGCTGCCGCCCGCCGCCGCCGCCGCCGCCGCCGCCGCTGCCGCCGCCCTGTCCGTCTACCCCGTCACGCTCGTGCCGCTCGGCTCGCCGACAAGGGGCGGCACGCGCGACGACAACAGCACGTTCGAGGTGTGGCGCTCGGACGCGTGGGTGCGGTCCAACACCGCCTTCGAGATTCAGACCGGCGCCGCGTTTGCGTCGCAGTTTGGCAACATCTTCTCGGCCGACAACCTCGCCGTGCGGCTGGCGCTGGAGCGCGGCAAGCACAGCGCCGAGCTGGCGTTCGACGCCACCACGCCCAGCAACATCGCCATCCTGGCGCTGCCGCTGGCCATGAACGTGGTGCCCGTCGCGCTCATTGCCGACGTCAACACGTTGGGCATGCTCGTGTACACGCTGCTGACCGACGTGCTGACGGCCATCCCGCTGGCCATCAAGGGCATCGAGGTGCTGCTGATCGGCAAGCGCACCAAGCGCGCCGCCGTGTTCCGCATCAGCGGCGGCAACCTGTTCAGCCCCGACGACGAGCAGTCGTACAAGGCCGCCGAGCTGTGGGTGGCCGAGTGCCAGCCCATGAGCAACTACATCACCAAGGGGTCGTCGCTGCTGGCCGTGGCGCTGTTGTTCATGGTGGGCGGGCTCGTCGCCGAGGTGGCGGCCAAACACTGGGTGCAGCGCAAGCGGCGGCTCGACATTGAAAACTTTGTCAACGAGCAGAGCATTGCGCAGTCGCTGCTGTCGCCGCAGGCCGCCGCGCTCGTCATGGCTCAGGACAACGCCAGGGGCAAGCGCGACTGACTGACTTTTTCGTGTTTCGGCAGTGCGCGCGCCGACTGCCCTTTGCTGCGCCCCGCGCCCGGCGCTGTGCCGACGACGGCGCGAGGGAAGAACGCCTGTTTGGGGTTGCGCTCTCAGCTCCGCAAGCCGCGTGCGTCGTAGCGACGTGTGTGCCGCGCGCCGCACGCCCGCGGCTCCGTGTAACACGGGTGCGGCGTGCCCAGCCCGCCGCGGGGGCTGTCTCAGCGCCAGCCCGTCGACGACGCGAGGGAAGAACGCGTGTTTGGGGTTGCGCTCTCCGCTTAGCAAGCCGCGTGCGTCATGGCGACGCGTGCGCCGCGCGCCGCACGCCCGCGGCTCCATGTAAAAACGGGTGCGGCGTGCCCGCCCGCCGTGGGAGCTGTCTCAGCGCCAGCGCACGCGCCAAGGCGAGACGAGCCGAGCCGCAGCATGCGCAAGCGGGTGCGCGCGCGGCGGCGGCGGTCGGTCGGTCGGTCGGTCGGTCGGTCGGTCGGTCGGTCGGTCGGCCGGTCGGTCGGGCCATCACGCGCGCGCGCGCCGCGCCACGCGCCGCGGGTCTCGGCGGGTCGTCCGCGCTCGTAGACGCGTTGCGCGCGGAAAGGCGCCGCCCCGACGGCGCGGCGCCGCACGCGGGGCCGGCCACGAGATCGCTGACGAGGTGGCGTCCCTTCGCATCCGCGCCGAATGCACAGCTGCGGCGCGCTGGCGCGCAGGTTGCAGGCGGCGCGTCACCCGCGTGCAATGCCGTTAAGTTGCTCGCTGTGCGCGCAGTGGGCGGCGGCGCGCCCGCACGCCGCCACAACGTCGCCGCGACCTCCGGCGTGGGAAGCAGAGCCAGCATCCCGCCGAGAACACTGCTGCCTTCATCATGCAAGACACCCTGGTCAGTCTGTGCGCCGCCGGACTGTGGGACGAGGCCGACGCGCTCATCGACCAACTGGTTGCGCTCAGCGAGCAGCAGCTGGCGCAGGCCATCCAGGAGACGCACGGCGCGCCCAAGTGGAGCAGCCTGCACTACGCGGCGCTGTGCAAGCCCACGCCGCGCACGCTCGACACGCTGATCGGCCGCGGCGCGGCGCTGGAGGCGCGCGGCAGCTCGGGCAGCACGCCGCTGCACCTGGCGGCGTGGAACGGCTGCGAGCAGGCGGCGCGGCGGCTGGTGGCGGCCGGCGCGCGCGTCGACGCCGCCAGCAACAACGGGCGCACGCCGCTCATGTTCGCCGCGCGCCGCGGCGACCGGCGCATGATGCGCGCGCTGCTGCAGCTGGGCGCCGACGCGGCGGCGCGCGACCGGCGCGGGCGGTCGGCGCTGCACTTTGCGGCGCAGAGCGGGCACGCGCGCGCGATGCAGGCGCTGCTCGACGCGGGCGCGGCCGACTGCGGCGACGCCGACGGCGTCACGGCCGCGCAGCTGGCTGCCAGCGCCGCCGCCGCCGCCGCCGCCGCCGGCGGCGCCTGCGGCGGCGACGACGACGACGACGACGACGACGACGGCGACGACGACGACGAAGACGCGCGCTCGGACTGGACGCTGCGGAAGGCGCTGTCGGACGCGCTGGACGTGCGCGGGTGGAGGGCGCGGGTGGCGGCGCTGATCGGGCACGGGGCGGCGGCGGCGGGCTCGGCGCCGCCCAGCCCGCCGCCCAGCCCGGAGGTGGGCGCGATGAGGGCGGGCGGGGGGTGGGCGGCGTCGGCGGGCGAGCGACCCGTGAAGCGCGTGGAGCTGTACGCGGCGGTGGGGGCGGGGGTGCTTGTGAGCATGCTGCTGCCGATGGCGAGAGCGGGCGGGGCGGGGCGCAGCTGAGGGCGGTGGAAGGATAGGCACGTTAGGTATGCACGTAGTTGAAGTTGCAAGGTAAAAAGCAGCAGCGCAGCACTCGGCGGCGGGGCGCCGCGAAAGAGGAGCGAGCAGGGCGCAGGCGAAATTATCAGGCGGTGCGCTCGGGCGATGGGCGGCGGTGGACGCGGCGCATTGCATGGCCGCCGCGAATTGGGCTGGGGGCGGCGGGGGCGGCGCGGTTAAAGGCGGGGGCGCGCGGGCGCGGGCGCGGCGCGGGCGGGGGCGCGACGGACAGAGGGAGCGGGCATGGAGGGCGCGGCACGAGCAGGGGCGCTGATGGTGGTGGTGAGCGTGCTGACGGCGGTGGCGGCGGCGGCGGGGCGGCAGGAGGATGCGACGACGGCGCCGCAGCGCGAGGAGCTGATCAACGTGATGTTCTACGTGGACAAGGGCGGGTGCGACGTCGGGGCGGTGGCGGACGAGCTGCAGCTGGGGGCGCGGGCGCGGTGGGGGGGGCGGTGGGACGCGGGGGCGGCGGGGGCGTGGGCGTCGCTGTCGGCGGCGTCGGCGCGCGAGCGGTGCTACATCGCGTCGCACGCGGAGCGGCGGAGGTGCTGCGCAGCGGAGGCGGGGGCGGGGGGGGGGGGGCGCGGCGTGGAGCGGTGCGTGGAGGAGGCGGAGGGGTACTTTGAGTGGGCGGCGGACGGGGCGATCGTGCTGGCGGAGGACGACGAGCGGTTCGTGCAGCGCGAGCTGCAGCTGCTGGCGCAGGTGGTGCAGATGGAGCTGGGCGGCGGGGAGGGGGGCGGGGGGGGCGAGGCGAGGCGGATGGGGGCGGAGGAGGAGGGGCGCGCGGCGGCGCTGCGGGAGCTGGCGGGGCGCATGAAGGCGGCGGAGGCGGCGTTCGCGGCGGGGCGGCAGCGCGAGCTGCTGGCGGCGCGCGAGCGGCGCGCGTACCGGCGCTTCATGCGGCGGCTGCGGCAGTGCCACGCGGCGCGGCGCGCGGCGTCCTTCTTCGCCAAGCGCGCCGCGCGCTGGATGGCGTGCACCATGCTGCGCTGGGCGCGCGCGCGCGTGGGCTACTGCGCCGAGCTGCGCGCGCTGGACGCGCGCGACCGCCGCCTGCGCCGCGCCCCCGTGCACTGCTACGAGGCCGACCGCATGCAGCTGCTGCTGCGCGCGCGGCCGCCCGCCGCCGCCGCCGCCGCCGCCGCCGCCGCCGCCGCCGCCGCCGCCACGCCCACCGCCGCCGCCGCCGCCGCCGCGCGCTCCGCCGTCGCCACCGCCGCCGCCGCGCCGCCGCGCGTCGTCTTCGTCGACCTGCTGGCCGTCGGCAGCGGCGACAGCTGCCTGCGCGCCGACCTCAGCCACGCGTGCTACGCCCTGTGCTGCGACACCATGTACCACGGCAGCCACTTTTGCCGCGACTCGGGCGCCACCTGCGTCGCCTAGCGCACGCGCGCACGCCTTCCACGTGACCAGCGCGCCCACGCTCGTCGCGTCACACACCGCGCCACGCGCCACCCGTCGGCAGCGTGGCGGCGCGCGTCGTCTCGCACACGCCGCCACGCCCGCCACTGCGGGCGCCTCTGACGCCGCCGCAATCGGCCATTAAACGTTGCGCACGTTGCCACGCCGCCGCGCCGCGCACGTGCGCCACGCCGCCGCGCCGCCGCTTGCGCGCGCGCGCCGCCGCGCGCCGCTATTTGAGCGCGCGCGCGTTGATCCGCGCGCTTCGCGCCCGCCCGCGCCGCGCGCCCGCCCCGCCCCGCCCCGCCCGCCCATCCCCCCGCCCCCGCGCCATCCGCACGCCATGGCCTCCAACCCGCGAGTGTACTTCGACATGGAGATCGGCGGCGCGCCCGCCGGCCGCATCGTCATGGAGCTGCGCGCCGACGTCGTGCCCAAGACCGCCGAGAACTTCCGCGCGCTGTGCACCGGTGAGAAGGGATTCGGCTACGCCGGTTCCATCTGTAAGTTGCCGCTCCCCCCCGCGCCCGCGCCCGCGCCCGCGCCCGCGCCGCCTGCTCACCGCGCCCGCCGCGCCCGCCGCGCGCAGTCCACCGCGTCATCCCCGGCTTCATGTGCCAGGGCGGCGACTTCACCAACCACAACGGCACGGGCGGCAAGTCCATCTACGGCCACAAGTTTGAGGACGAAAACTTCAAGCTCAGGCACACGGCCGCCGGCGTCTTGTCCATGGCCAACGCCGGCGCCAACACCAACGGCTCGCAGTTCTTCATCTGCACCGCCAAGACCGCCTGGCTGGACGGCAAGCACGTCGTCTTCGGCTCGGTCGTCGACGGGCTGGACGTGGTGCGCCGCATCGAGGGCGTGGGCTCGCCGGCCGGGCCCACGTCCAAGCCCGTCAGGGTGGCCGCCTCGGGGCAGCTGTGAGCGCGCGCCCCCAGTAAACGCCGCGCCCTGATGCGCCGCCGCCTCACAGCGCCGCGCGCCGCGCGCCCACGCGCATGTCGCAGAAGCCGCCCCCGCCCGCGCACGCCGCGCGCAGACACTCCTCCTCGCCGCCCGCCTCCACCAGCGCGCAGCACGCGTGGCACCCCGACGCGCAGTCGCACCGCGCCGCCGCCGCCGCCGCCTCCGCCCCCGCCGCCGCCGCGCAGCGCAGCAGCGTCGCCGCCAGGTGGCTCGCCAGCGCCGCGTGGTCGTAGCACGCCGCCGCCCCGCCCTCCGTCTGCATGCCGTCGGCCGCCAGCGCCCGCCCGCCCGCGTACACGCAGTCGCCCAGCGCCGCCCCGCGCGCCGCGTCGCGCGCGCGCCGCAGCAGCCCGTCGTACAGCGCCGCCGACAGACACGCGCGCGCCCCCGCGCGCGCCCCCAGCTCCCACAGCCACAGCGCCAGCGCCAGCGTCAGCGCGCCCGCCGCCCGCATCGTGCCCGCCCGCCCCGCCCGCGCCCGCGCCGCGCGCCGCGCCCGCCCGCCCTTATGCGCGCGCGCCGCCGCGCGCCGCAGGCGCCCATTCGCCGCGCGCGCGTCAGCGCCAGCAGCGCGCGCCGCGCGGCGCCCCCTCCCGCCGCCGCACAGCTTGTGCTCGCCCGCTCGCGTCGCGCGCGCCGCCGAGCCCCCTCCCCCCCGGCGCCACGCCGCCCGCGCCGGCGACGCCCGCGCCGCTCGCCTGCGCGCGCGCCTTTCATTTGCCCGCCCCAGCATGTCGCCTGCTTGGCGTTGCCCGTGACGGCGCCCGTGCCTCTGCCAATGGGCTGCCCGCTCGCGCTCGCGTCCACCAGCGGCGCGCACCTCTTCTGACGCGCGAGGGGAGGCGCGCCCGGAGCGCTGGCGGGAGCTTGGCCAGCGCGCCGATTGCCCCCGCCTTGCGGCTCACAGATGCGCTGCCTTCATGGCCCGTTCACGTGCGTCGCATCTGCATTGCAGCGCATGTCTCATCCCACGGGAACTGTCGCCAAACACAAACACGCTATCAATGGCGGTCACAACATGATTTCGATCGTGCAGATCGTGTTCGGCAGAATGCCCTCTGAAAGCTCGCAGCGCTGCAGGAAGCGCATTACATGCCCGAGTGGTGCTTTTCCATCTTCCCGAGCGCGACAAAACATGTTGCCCATTTCCCATTCATTTCCTTGCGCCCTCGCTCACCATCTGTCCGCGCTCCAACAATCGCTTGCAGCCCGTTCCAAACCTGCGCAACCATGAGCACAGCGCAGGCGCACACAACTCGCACGTGCAGGCGGGCGGGCGACGGCCCGAAACGCCCTGCTGATCGCTTTGAATGGAACGCAATTCTCATGTAATGGTTCAAACCAATCTGCTGCCGTCGCGGGGCTGCAGCCACCATGACGCGACGTTCTGACGAGACACGCACTTCAATTCGTCATCGGCACCACATCCGTGCGCCTCTGTGCACAGATACGCCACGAGGCTGCGCACCTGCCGTTCGCCTTTGCTGCCCCGTTGGTACCGATCCCTGTCCGTCGTTCCAGCGTTTCGACACGCAGCACCACAACACGCTCAACGTGCCATGAGCAGCAAATCAGCTCGCCATTGCGTCCGTACAAAATCCCTAATTCTTCTACCTGCATACACTATGTTCGTCCGACGAGCTTGCTCGACGGTCGCACTCTGAATGTCGCGTGATCATTAGCGGAGATTCTCTTCACACAAAATCACGCGACAGTTTCTCACTTTGTCCCGTGCCATTGGCGGCTGCATCCAGCCAGTGACTCGTGAGAAACCACTTCAACGGCCAAATCTCGTTCCACCGCGCCGTGCGTAGCTCACCAATGTCAAAACATGCATGGCTCTCATTTGCCCGTGTTCATCTCCAACAAAAAGCGTCAGAGCACGCCGTGGCGTGGATCCAACACGCTCTGTTGCTATGGAATGATCCACGCATCACGTTCTTCGTTGGCCATTGCTCCGACCTTTCGGGTCCGCTCCCCACTCTGGTTTCATGCCCAGCGACTTTACATTGCTTGCTTTTCATCTTTGCAGAGCTCTTTCCACTGCTACCAGACGTACATTTCTCGAGTGTTCGAGCGCTTTCCTAATTACATTTCATGATCACCCGCGGTCCAGATATCTTCCCCCAGTGAACTTGTCTCGACGTCCACCACATCACGTCCTCGTTGGCAAAGTTTTCTCAGGTACACACAGACGACTCTGCTGAGAAAGTTCTGGAGCATGCATATCTATCTGAAAGGATGAAATTTTTTGAAGATATTCAAGAATGTAGAAAGTTGAAAGCGTTGTCGATCCATTATCCGAGAGAAGCTGAGCGGCTGTTGTGAGAAACGGCCGTACACAGCGGCTCCATTAAAGCCATTTCAATTCAGTCATTTCTCTCTCCCTACCGAGTGCAGATGTTGGAGTCCGACAGAGAGACGCAAGTTGTGAGAAAAGAGCTCAATGTGTACTCGTTTGAAGAAAGTTGTAGTCAAGAAGATGCCTCCCACATTTGAGATAATTCAAAACGTTTTGCTCTGTACAGAACGTGGTACATAGACAGAAAACTATTCTTGCGGAGGAGGTGAAAAGTTCTCTGAGGACATGGCGCCTGATAAAAAGCCCATTTTAAGTCTCAGATACTTCACCTCCGTCTTCCTGGCCATCCGCGGTATCAAACCCATTCGAAAACTCAACAATGTGATCTTTTGCAGTTTTTGCGCAAACGAGAGGATCACGTGTGTTCTGAGAAAAACGATTACTCTCTTGTAGATGTAAGAAAAATGAAATCGTGCAACTAGACGACCCTGATCCACTCAGAGAGCTACAGAGGGGAAGTGAAAAGATGACTCTTCTTCTTCATTATAATAGACGTCAAACTTTAGTTTCTACACCAACAAAAACTTGTCTTACAGATATTTCTCTACCCTCAAAAAGGCAAGAATTTTGCATGTTACTTCCAATTGAAGTCGTCGGAATGACTTTTGTTTGCCTCCTCGACGATATTTGAGGAATATACGGCGGCGACTCACGCTCGAAAATGGGGAGCGCAACATTATATGGTCACAGTTTTTCTGCACTGCCGACACACGGCTGCATCATTGCACTTTCTTTTTTTAAGCAACTTGCGACTGGGTGCAAACTTGGACTCTGTCCAACAAACCACAATGTCAATGTTACTGCGAATCTTGTCTCTCTAGATTTCTTGGTTTTTGTTTTCAAAGCCTTCCGGTCGAAACCTTCGATCGACTTTTTTGACTTTGAGAGTCTTGCCGGCGTCAAGCAGGCCGAAGGTACGTTGGTGCGTCGCGCAATTGTCATTTCTAGTCCCACTTTTGCGTGCTGGTCAACTATTCATTTCTCTGGAACATCGCAGTGGCTCGGGATGCTCCAAAGAGATACCGAATCATCGTCTTGAACATATTTTGAAGATGGAATGTCTGGCACCAAATATCGTCTTTGAGAGCGTCTACTGTTGCCCGAGGATCATGATCGCAATTGCTGGACTGCTTTTGGAAGAAGACTGTTGGAACGGACAACTACAGCGCAAGTGCGCTTTGCACAACATACATATATATAACAAATGAGACACAATGAAGGAACATCAAGAGCCACACTGCTTGAGCACTCAAAGACAAAGCTTGAAGTTGATGATATGATGGTGTAGTAACAGATGGCAACGGAGGGGTACGAGCAGGAAGCTGGACATAGAAAGAATAGAAAAGAGAAAAAGAGAGAAAACGAAAAAAACATTCGGCACTGGGGATTCCAGACCGATCTCTCATGTCAGTACTAGCCCAGCTCAAAGTGACTTAGCTTCGCAGTTCGGGATGGGATGCGGCGCATGTCAACTTGATATGGCCGAATGTGAAATCGGGGAGACGTGCAAACAATTTTGAATCCTAGTTTGCAGTTCTCCAAATTGCTCTGCTTCAGCATTTCAGCTCAATACTGTACTTTCACAATAGTTACTAATTTTAGCAACACGCAATACTTCCACAACACCACAGTCCTGGTCTTGTATGTATGATGACACTTCTGACATCAATTTCAAACAAGGTACACCACTGTACTTTTAATCTCGCTTCCAGGTCCTGTTCTCTTTCGATCGCACCCCATCAACACGCATTCGCGATTCCATTACGATACAACGCATATAATGTTTCGCCATCTACCATAAACATGTAACATTCAATTGCGACCAGGAGCACTGCCGGTTCTTTGATCTGCATGAAACGGTGATACAAGATCGCGTCATTAGCTCTTGACGTTTTCATCATCCACAAGCACTCGTTAGAAATTGGTGTCCATTGACTGCTACTGGCCACATGTGAAACTCATGATGCCAAGCATGGCAATGATGCTCTTTTGTCAATTTCACTGCTTGAATACCATTCAAATGCAATATACATAGTCCGATTACGTTTTACAAATCATTTTTTGGGGTACCCGCAATGCTCGGCAAGTAGCAAGCTGTGTATGTCTACAGCTTTGCTTTCAACTTTGACAGAATGCATCCATCCGGTTTAATTTGTACAAAGCGTACTTTACCTCACCAGCACCGTTTTTAGCTTGTTTTGCTTTGTTCTACTAAAGAGGTTAAGTCATTATGAGTGTGTTCGCATATTCTCGACAGTCGTTCATCGTTCAGAAATACATGTTTCTCCATTGCTTGACAGAAAGCACGTACACAAAGTATGTCCTGGTCAACGCAGATGCCCGGGAAGTATTGCTGATCATGAATCAAGCTGTTTTCACAGGCAAAACCAATTCTCTTCAACAACACTGTTTTCCCTTCTCCAATCTTTGAATCCAAACTCCAGCATCAGAAATTGGTCAGTCACAGCCTTTGCTGGGATGTTTTCATGTTGCTCAACGCCACGGCGTTCCAGTTACTCCATCAACCTTTTTTATCATTGACAGGAATTCGACTCTGTAATGGGCACATGTATCGCGTACAGACTTGGGACCTCCGTAAACTCCCGCCATCAGCGCCTCGTCAATCCCACCATATTCGAGATGTCGTTGCACTCGAGCGTTGGTCGGTCGACTTGCCGATCATTGTCACGCACCTGATTTCGAGTCCAGAGTCTTCCGGGTTACTGAACGCGTGGAGCAGACAACGTGCCGATCATTGGCAGTGGACCAAGCGCAGTTCCTCTGACTCTTCCTCGCACATAGAGCACTCTCATAATGGCAACCGAGTATTGATATTAACACAGGGGTTTGACGGATTATTTGACGTCACGATCGTAAAACCATGAGACATTCCAGGCCGATCCGTTTTTAAAACGGTCGTCTGAAAAAACCAATAATTGTTGAATGGCATGTTGACATTTGTTGTTTTGATGGCATAACGTAATGCATGAAGAATGCCTTGACGTGGTATACCTTGCCCGATGTGCTTTGAAAAGTGTAGATGAGACAGTGCTATAGAAGAGGCTGTGGTACAATAGATACAAACGAGCGATAGCCAAACGCCCTCGTTGATCGAGAGCACATCTCAGACCGGATTGTTGTCCAGTCATCTTCAGATCTCCCAATGGGCATATTATTCTTTATCGTTTTTGCTCTTTGAAACTTGCACAAGAATAAGTTGTAGATGATGAGGACCATCGCTAAACCCCAAAATATAAAAAATACGGAGATAAGGATGAAAGAATGAGAGTAAAAAAAGAAATAGGTTGAAGAAAAATACATTCGGCACTGGGGATTCCAGACAGATCCCTCATGTCAGTACTAGCCCAGCTCCAGGTGATTTAGCTTCGCAGTTCGGAATGGGATGCGGCGCATGTCAGCTTGATGTGGCCGAATGTACCAGAGAATTGAGACCCGTAACATATTTACATGTCACACAGAGTTTTTCACCCCAATCCTGGTATAGTCCATGAACCCCATATTTTGTAACCGATCTATACCTTGGGAACTTTCTGCAGATTGATAATGCAACAGCTACATGCATGAAGTATCCGGCAACACCAGTTATTTTTTGAGCAGTCAAATGCAATACCACTTGTGCGTCTCGTGGAGTTTTAACCCCTTTTTCATGAATCCATCTGAGATTTCATGTCAATACAGGCGACGTAATGTCCCAAAACTTTTACTATGAACAAAGTAAAAGCAACTGGGAAAAAGAGTACTCGTGCTGCTTTGATTTGAGCGGAACGGTAATAAGGGATGGCAGCAACAGCTGTCGATGCTTTCATGAAACCAAGAACACTTTTTGGTGGAAACGGTGTCCATAAACTGTTTCATAGCTGATACTATCCAAACCAAATAAAAATGTACCAATCGATAGTCCACTAATGTCTTTTCCACTGCTTCAAGCATCACCAAGCATAATACTTATTTTCCCATCTTCGCATTTCGAATCTTTTTGTGAGCTTGTTGATCGATTCAGCAACTGCAGCCTTCGTGACTGTTCGGCGATACAGCCAAAGTACGTACATCGCAGCGCCCTTGTAATGACGGCCCTTAAAATATGCATACAAAGTAAGCTAAGAGGTCGCGCGGACCTTGCATCGGACAAGAGAACGTCAAAAAACCGCTATCGATTGGAACCATTGAAGACGGGGGTGTAACACTGCGGAGCGGAAGGTGCGGTACGAAGAGGAGTCTGGCTGATTCTCGTAGAAAAACTGCACACTTTTCGTCTTTGTAGAGAATGTGCTGCGATCACAAATCCAACTCAAACGGACAGTACCTTTTTTTGATTCAAGACTCCAAGACAGTGTATCTTGAAGACTGTCTCCGAGAGGGTATTTGGGGATAGTGTGGCCTATAGACTGTCTTTGTGGTTCTGTGTGACCAAATACCTCTATCTGTGTTACAGGGGGAGAGATATCCCGGACTCAGTCGGTTGGCCTTTTCTTTTTCTTTTCTTCCTGCCTTGTCTGTTTTACGGGGGGAAGAAAGAAATACACGGTAACACGGCCACAGAGACCTTCAAGGCTTTCAATACTTTTCCAATTGCATTCAGTGAACATCTGTAATTTCCGCAAAGTAGAGAGACCAGAGGGAAAGCGTATAAACAGAGGTGAAACCAATACGATAGGAACAGAACTGGAAGAATACCACATCACTCAGGAATGAGATAACACGGTTTTCTCTGTCATCAACTCGATAAGCACCCCCATCTCGAGAAGCTGTGAGCTGACCCTATTGTTTGAAATTCGTCAAAGCCAAAAGGGTTTGTCCAGAGAGATATTTCCATGGTAGTTTTGGTGAAAAAGGAGGTAAGTGAAGGGCCGTATGTTGAAGTGTACCTCTGTGAATGCGTTCAAAAAAGAGAGAGGTAAAGGAGCGGTGTCGATGAAGAGCTAGTGATACAACCGGCGAGCACCATCGGTAGCAAGGCGCTTACGGCAATTGAGAGCACTCTTCAAACCGACTTGTTTTTGGGACAAATCCATGGATCGCAGTGAATGTAACTTTGAGGAACTAGGGGGACTGGCCTTGGTAGGACTCGAATTCGGTGTCACCGTCTTCTGGAAAAAGCGTTCGCGTTGGTTTCCAGCTGAGCTATGGCCGCTCATGTGCTTGCCGAAGGCACGGTACTGGAGGTGTTGCGCTGACTCTACTTCACCCTGCAGTCAGTAAACTTTTGTTGGCAGGCAATTGTCAAAGGAGGACTCGGAGGTGATGGAGGCCATTGGTAAAATTGTGAAGATGAAAAATAAGAAACGATTCAGTAAGGCAACAGAAAAGTACGAGTCAGATATCTAATAGAGCTGAAACTGTATCCATTTAGGTTGCAGACCCAAACACTGATCGACCCTGAATTTGGTGAAGAACATCGAAAGACCGGACTTGTGATGTACAGATTGGCACCATGTAGAACTCATGAAAGAATGCAAAAAAGAGTGTGCAAGGCGGTGTATCAGTTGTACAATGAAAGAAAATGCTTCTGATGATAGAGTGGTCATGTAGTAGATGAGGCGCGGGGGGTGAGGAGCAGAAATACGGACATAAAACAAAAGCAAATAAACGAAAAAGGAAAAAAACATTCGGCACTGGGGATTCCAGACCGATCCCTCATGTCAGTACTAGCCCAGCTCAAAGTGACTTAGCTTCGCAGTTC
>JAHNZQ020003150.1:1040187-1051235 GCA_019155205.2 Gracilaria vermiculophylla
TATTTTTCTTGTACAATAAATAAAACTCTTCCATGATTCAGAAGCGTTCTTCTCATACATATGAAACCTGACATTATTAACCTGCATTTGACAGAAAAATGAAATTCATAGAAACAGTCCTTTTCATATTATGAGTTTCTGTAGCATTCCGCGCCTTGAAGCATCATGAGTCTTACGCAGCGATAAACTAAGCTGTTGAATGTTCAAATATTTTTCGTAAAAGTCACGCAGATTAGCCAATAGAGTAAATTTATATCTGTCTTTTGTGTCATTCATTTCCAAGTTATCCTCAATGCTCAATTAATGTTGACTATATATATTATGATTATAGGTATTTTCGTTTCCCATAACCATGTTTCTGATTACTTGACATTAAATCAACGGCAGTGAATACAAAGAAAATATAGATAATTTAATAAAATGACAGCTTTAATTAACTTTTTGGAAATGCATAGATTTAATTCATTTCCAACGAGCTGTTTTCTTAGAAAAATGGGTTAGATTTGAAATCTTAAACAGAATGAAAAAGCTTATTTCATTTAATTGCTTGTACTATTGAAGGAAAGCGAAGTAAACTCCTCCTCATCATGATTTCTGATTCGAAATAGCCATTAACATATAGTTGCAACCTCGCAAATAAAAAGATACACCGCTTTTTTTCTATATAAAAATAGACTATGCTATTAACAAGCCTAAATTGAAAACGCAAAAACACCTGATCCATTCTTGTTTTTCTTTTTTATTATTTGGCTTCTTCTACATGTACTAATTTAATTGTTTCCTTCACATAGAAAATACATTTTTTTGTAAGTGCGGTGAGTCCCGGGAAAAGCGAATCAGCAAACAATTTAAATTGCAGAATTACTAAGAGGTCGAGTTTTTTGCTGAAAGTTCTGAATATTCAGCACAGTTACAGATTTATTTTTATTCTTCTGAAAAGTAGCATAAGTAGATGGATCTAGCCAGCCAGCTTGTACGCTAAAGTATTGAACATTCTAAATATAGAAATACAATCCACGGTATTTTTCAATTGACACTGAGGAATATATCTCCTGAGCTGCCTTTTGAAATGAAGAGAGACAACTAGAGAATATATATTAGTTGACACTTTCTCTGGTTTTATAGAGTGAAAAAATGAGTCTTATTACACCTCTTGTTTCTTCAAATATGATAGCATATCTAGAACACATCTCGAAAGAGAAAACAAGTCATCTTGAGCCAAAATGTGAGTTATTCATTTCGTGGCCAACAGTATCCTGCAGTAATAGTGAGACAGATGAAAACACGCCGTCCAAATAAAGCGCTCTATATTGAACCCGGCAACCGGTTTGTGTTGGTAATGTGTTGCTTTTCATTCTCGCGTAGTGTATCAGCTCGAAGTAGGTCGTTCTCCGCCTGCCGTCTCCTTGTTGAACGACAAGCGTGCAAATAGCTGGAGTCAATCTGTTAATGAATAGAGTACAACGCTCGTCAGCTCAATAAACGTTGCCACATATGTGGAAGGCTTTTTCGAGTCTTCCTAAAATCTCAATCTCCGATTCTTTTGGGCGGGTGCTTCGTGTGCTTCAAGGCGACAATCGCTCCTTCGATCGCCCTTCTCGTGATATAAGAGCAGAACAAATATTGGTGAGCCTGAAGCGAACAGGTATCATCTGTTTTAGAGGCTACGGAAGAATCTTTCACTGAGTTATTGTAAAAGAGGAGCAATATCGAAAATTGAACTTCACGTTTACACACTGCAACGATGAAAGCTACTGCTTCTCGTCATCTTGATACAAAAATCCGTTCCTCTTGTAGGATGGGTTTTTGTATTTGAATTCTATTGTGCAATATGAATTTGAAATGAACGGGTGCTAGGTATTACTATAAGGAGTCGTCACGTAATACTATATTACATTCACCCCATTCTTGAAAGTAAGTGTCCTCGCTGATTTCTGAAAGTCGTGGATGCGATCCTTGCAGTTGTGCAATTCGCTTTTCGCCATCCATATCGCGTTTTCTGGTGCATCATTTTCAAATTGAACCAGATAGTAAATTTTTTTTCGAGACTTCTTCTTATCCAGAACTGCTTTCACCTCTTGTTCCATATTTCCATCAGCATCAATAACTACTGACAATGACGAGGTATCGTTCTCTGGTCTGACATACTTCTTAAGCTTTGACATGTGAAAGACGTTGTGTGCTCGCTTCATAGTCGGCGGCAACTCGACTTTGTACGTCATGGGCCGCAGTACTTCAGTCACGGCAAGCGGACCGACAAACGCCGGTCTCCACTTCTTCGGTAGATCGGAACGAGCATGAAGGCCAGTACCGGCAAGCTCTAGCATCACCAAATCTCTGACGCAAAAGGAACCCTCTCTCCGTTTTTGGTTGGCATAGTACACCTGTCGAGCTTGTGCGACAGCCACGTTATCCTGTGCAGCAGACTGAAACATCTTACGTCGTTCCAGTGTTTCAATTGCAGCATCATACTGTTCTCCAGCTCCTGCGTATCAGCTCAATTGCGTGTTGGAAAACAGATGAGCTATTTGCGCTATACTCTCTTGTGACACAGGGCGCGCAGTTCACCATTCGAACTATCAACAC
This sequence comes from Gracilaria vermiculophylla, assembly GCA_019155205.2. Lineage (NCBI taxonomy): Eukaryota > Rhodophyta > Florideophyceae > Gracilariales > Gracilariaceae > Gracilaria > Gracilaria vermiculophylla. The sequence continues at coordinate 1,042,774 of JAHNZQ020003150.1, forward strand.
GCCCCCTCGCCCTGTACTTTCTTACAGAACGAGACCTCGAGCTTACAGTAGCCAATCTTCACTACTGCTGTACACCTGTACAATTTCTCAGGCTCAGGTCACTTCTGGGAGTCGAACCCAGGGTCCTAGCGATTAGCTGGGCCCATAACCTGTTGGAAAACAGATGAGCTATTTGCGCTATACTCTCTTGTGACACAGGGCGCGCAGTTCACCATTCGAACTATCAACATTGCGACTGTGGCACGAATCCGGGGTCTACCTCGAACGGAGTGAGCTTTGTGCTTTTGTGTCTCGTAGGGTTGTATTCGAACTTCAATGCACTTAGCATCAAACCCCAATCCTTGGGATTCTTCTGGATAACCTGCCGTAACATCTGACTCAAAGTGCGGATAGTGTTCTCACTTTGTCCGTCCGTCTGCGGGTGTCCCTTATTTACCATGTTCTTCTCGATGTTCAACATCTCTGTGATACTTTCAAAATACTTCGCTGTTAATAGAGGATCTCTGTCCAAGATGATCTTGATGGGCATTCCGTGTTTGGAAAATACGTTATCAAACAAAATTTGAACTGCATCCGCCGAAGTGATTTCCTTATTCGTAGGAATGAAAATGCCGCGTTTCTATAGCTTTTCAACAATGACAAATACTGAGTGATTCCCTCTCTGTAATGTAGGGAATTCTGTCCAGAAATCCATCGTCAACACCTCCCAATATCGGTTAAGAACTGCATGAGGTTGTAGTATTCCCTTTCTTATCGAACGTTCTTCTTTGTTTTGTTGACAATTATGGCAATAACCAACAAACTTAGCGACGTCTTTGTACATTCCCCTCCAGTAAAAGTGTTTCGCACACTGATAGAAGGTTTTCTCAACGCCAAAATGGGCGGATATGTAGACTTCAGCAATAACTTCGTTTCGTAGGTTTCCTGTCTTTGGTACGAAAAGTCTTTTGGAGCCTGCTACAGTCAAGTACAGCTTGTTGTTTTCCAGTTGGTAGTTACTACCATACATCTGTACCTTATTCGAGTGTGGTCCTTTTTTCTTCAAAATCCCAGCGATTAATTCCGTGGACCATTCTTCCTTGGCGTAGCTCTCCTGAATTCTTCGTACAAAAGTACTGTCTTTCCAATGTGGCGCTTTCATCATCACTGAGCTTTCCACTTTCCTGCTCAAATCGTCCGCCGCACCGTTCTTTGACCCTGATAAATGCTCCACTGTGAAATTGTAGCTCTGTAGCTCATCTTTCCATCGCATCTGTCTACCTGTCAGTTTGGTCTTCGACTGTAGATATTTGATTGGTTCATGATCTGTCCTCAAGATGAAAGGCCTATCTCGGAGGTAGTCTGCCCAATTTCTTAGTGCAGTCATTACTGCTAAGAGCTCCTGATCACCTGTGTCCCATCTCGTCTCTGTGTCGGTCAATCTGTGAGAGAGGTATGCAACTGGATGACCTTCTTGCTCCAATGTGGCTTCCCCAGCATTCTTCGACGAATCGGTACTCGGGACGAATGGTTTTGCGGACGGAGGGTGTCTTAGAAGAGGTGCATTTGTTATCAACTGCCTAACATTCTTGAACGCATTCTCTTCTCCTTCTCGTCATCTGAACTCCTTCTCGCGCGTTATATTTGTCATAGGCAATACACCAGCAGAGTAGTTCTTCACAAAGCGTCTGTAGATATTAGCAAGACCTAAAAATCTTTTAACTTCCTTCAAATTCTTTGGTGTGGGCTAGTCTTCAACGGCTTTCACCAAACTTCTCTGTGTGCTTATGCCCTTAGGAATAACATTGTAACCCAAGTACTCTACTTCGTCATGTCCCAACATGCACTTGCTCGGTCGTAGGTAGAGTTTGTGTCTCCGAAAAAATCTCGAATACACGTCTCAGATATCTCTTATGTTCTTCTACCGTGTTACTGTATATCAGAATATCGTCCAAATACAGTACCATGTATTCGCCAAGAAGCTCTTGAAATAGACTGGCTAGCAGTGGTAAAAACGCTGCTGGAGCGTTCGTCAAACCACAACACAAGACACGCCATTCGAAAGAACCAAACCGGGTCCTAATAGCTGTCTTATGACAGTCTTCTTCTCTCAGTCTCATCTGATGATATCCCTAAATAAGATCCAGCTGGGAAAAGATTGTTGCCCCAGCTACCTGATCGATCGTCTCATCAATCAGAGGGATAGGGCTTGAATCCGGAATTGTGATCTTATTCAAAGCCCTATAATCGCATACCATGCGAAGATCGCCGTTCTTTTTCTTAAGGAAGAATACTGGCGCGCCGAAAGGAGAGGATGAAGGACGAAGCATTCCTCTATCAAGGCACTTCTGCAGTTGAACTCTCAGTTCTTTCAGATCCTTTGGCGATAGGCGAATCACCGGTCGTACGGGAGGGGTTTTTCCTGGTTTCAAGTTGATTTCGAAATCCATTCCTCGGCTTGGTGGGAGTTCTTCTGGCAATTCCTTATAAAAAAATGTCTTGATACTCTGCGATTATTCCTTTGAAGTCTTTTAGGGCTTCCATTTTTCCTAAGTGAGATGGAATTGTTTCTGTAATCCGTGCCATGTACAACTCACAGTTGCCCTTCTTCAATACGCGAGTCATTTTCTTAAAAGACATTCTCTTCACAAAGGTCGTGGTGCTGGATTTTGAACTCTTCTTTGGTAGAACCTTCCCTCGTGAGCCGTCCCGTTTCGTTAACGTCAATACGTTGTTGGACCAGTTAACCGCTGGGTTGTGGTTCTTTAACCGTGATCTTCCGATAATCAACAGTGGTGTGTTGCCTTCGCTGTCCATATCGAGGAGAAACACACTTTCTGTAGCTAAGCATCCCTTGATGGTCAAAACTGCTGTTACTTAACCTGCGACAGGCCTAACAGTCTTGTCCCCAAGTTCCAGTTCGACATTTTCTGTGTTCTGAATCTCAAAACCAGACTTCTTAGCAGTGGCCAATGCCATGAAGTTGTAGGACGCGAACGAATCAAGTACCACTGTCACAGAATGACCCCAAAAGTGTTCGGCATACATTCAGTTTTCCTCTTCTGCTACGGTCATTGCAGAGAAACAAGACCTCTCACTACAACCTCCGAGAGCCGCCCCAGCGTGCGGCTGTACTCGTTTTTTGAGTTGGCCTTCGCTTCGTCCATTCTTTCAGAGCGACAAGGATGCTTCGGGTCGCTCCAGCCTTTTCTACCTCATTTGAAATACCTGTCATACTTTCTGTACAAAGTGTTCTCCCCTTTTTTGGGTGGACCCCAGCAAACGGAACTGTCGTCTTTAGCATCCTTCCTGTTGTCAAAGGTCTTGTTACGTGTCTTAGTCCCTTTTTTATCGTGCACTTTGCTGTCTCCGTGAGCATTCATCTGAAACTAGCCACTGAGTTTCATAGAAAGCTCCAGCGTATTAGCATAAGCATAGGCTACATTAATGCTCGGGCGACCTGTAGGATCAAGGGGTTGGGAGTCCGGGAAGCTTTCTGCAAAATTTTCTGTGTAGGCTTTAGGCAAGGTGTTGAAAAAGTAGATGTACGCTTCATTAGTCGGAGTGCCACACAATGAAATCAAATCCTCGAAGAGGCCAAGATGTTCATTAAAGTCCTTAGAATCTTTCAGTTTGATATCCATTAACTGCACTCGAGCAGCGGCTTTCCCGTTTGCCGGTACGAATTCACGAAACATTTCTTGCTTCAGTTCTGCGAGAGTCTTTGGCTTCTGATTTTTGCGTTCTAAACAGAGTATCCAGGATGCTACTGGATCTTGCAAGTGACATTCAGCCAGAGCAATCATCCTTTCCTCCGGGTAGTTGCACAATGAGCCGTACTTCTCTATTGAATAGAAAAAGCTTTTCACCCTCTCAGATTTGCGATCTGTGACTGATTCTTTAAAGATTGGAACCGGAAGAGCCTTAAATGCACTAGCTCCAATATTCAAGTGGCCTCCATGATTACTCTGACGGTCATTCAGCTGACTCTGGAGAGTCGAAATGAGATTGGCCTGGTTCTGAACAGTACTTTGCAGTTGTGTCAGATGCTGCAGTACCTCTGAGACATCAACTGTGTGGGCGACCTCGTTCTCAGTACCGTTCCTTCGGCTTCGCGTTCCAGAGCTCATCTTCGCTCAAGACGAGTGTTTGCGTGTCTGGGCCATTTAGCGGATAGGATCCTCTTGCGATGGAACCAAATGTAAGAGAGGAGCACTATCGACAATCGAACTTCACATTTACACACTGCAACGATGGAAGATACTGCTTTTCATCATCTTGATGCAAAAAGCGGTTCCTCTTGTAGGAAGGGTTTTGATATTTGATTTCTATTGAGCAATATGAATTTGAAATAAACGGGTGCTAGGTAATACCGTAAGAAGTCGTCATGTAATAGTGTATTACAGTTATACTGATCTTTTGCATTTCCTCGTATAAAAGACGACCGACTGATATAAGCTTGACCTTCACTCATGGAGAGTATGCTGGCTTTCGGTTCAAAGGGTGAAAATGAGTCCAGTACCATAATTACGTCCTGCAAAGTAGACAAATGGTTGTGAAACGTGAGGGCCGTGGGTCTGATGCATTTTTCTTTCCTCGTCATACGGGTTGGGGCGATTCAAACTGGAATTCACCAAACTGTATGACCTGTAGCCTAATAGGCTCTCATACTAGAGATCCTTCTGTCAAATATCCTTCAAGCCAGCGTGTTTCCTACCCTTCTGTCGGCCGTGTACCACGCCTGAAATGGGAGAATATCGTGAATGCGTCTGAGGAGGGCTATTCGTTAAGCTTCAGAGGAATCTGACGGCATGGACTACATTGCGCGATTAGAACGCTCAGTAGACTGCGTGTCTAACGCGGGCCATGAATTTATGCTTCAGAAGAATCCGAGAGCGTAGCACCCATTGGGCGATGAAAACGCTCATTGGAATGTGATGAATCCGATCCGTAACCCAGAGTATGCCTCCTTTTCGAATACTCTTTCAGAGCGTTCCGGCGAGAATGGTCACGCGAGTTCTTTAATGAAACGTTGGCAGCCGTCTTTTCATTTTTTGACAGTAACTTGCAACCTCATCAGACGGCCAAAAATCCGTAGTCGTTTCGTGTTTAAATCTTCCATAAAAACCGGATAACTAGAATACATCTTTAAAAGAGTGAGCAAGTCCCTTCGAAAAGTACGCCGCTCCGCAGACAAAACTAAGAAGAGGGACGTATCCACCCTCATTTGGACTGCATCGACCTCGAGTTTGAGTGCAGCATGCGAACTTTTAAGCAGAAATTTCTTCGTTTCCAGGAGGCGGACCGGGGTTTCAAACTCGAGCACCAGCGCATATTTTCCCGAGCCGGCGGTTTCTCGGACTTTCAAGGGAGCAGATGATTGCCCAACCGATGGGATCTCGGACAACTTGACATGTCTCAAGAGCTATTCATCTCCCATCGAGGGTCACGATAGCATGCGGGCGCGATGGAAGTTCCGCCCCGTCTGAGTGCGACTTCATCGAACTTCCGTACTTGCGGCTAGACCTCTCCAAAAGGGAGTTATTTCCAGAAAAAGGAAGAGAAACGAACACCAATATACCTCAGCAAGACTGACATCCTATCAGGGAGTGTTCTGGTCCACCCTTGGTTCCACCGTTCGACGGGGTCTTCGACTGCTCCTCACCACTTCGACTACCAAATCGAGAGTTCAAATGTCGTGCAATTCTCCACCAATTCGACTACTAAGTCGAGATTTCAAATGTCGTGCAGTTTTTCTGAAGGAGAAAAAGCACTGGAAGCGTCCAGGACTTCTCTCCCTGACTATTGTAGGAACAGTATAACGTCCAGCTCAGGGTGCGCGCAATGTCGGGCAGACCTCCGAAGTGCATAGCAGCACGAGTGCAGAACGGGTAGGAGAGCCATACAGAGGCAAAAAAAGATGGCCTGGATAGACTATATCGTCACCAGCGGTTGAAGGGTCTCGCGCATTATGTAGAAAGCACCATCTACAAAAAAAAACAGGTGTGGGAGAACACACCAGCATACGGGCAGTACGCCTATAAATCAAATTTAAAGCAACACACACAGCGGGTCACGAGAACCCGCACCTTGGTAAAATGTGGTGGGGTAAAGACGAAAAGGGGACACCTAGCGCGGCTTAGGTGTCGTCGCTTGACAAGGAGATAGTGGGGCACCTGGGTGCCAATATCAGAGCCAGAACGTGATTGGCTCTTCGTGATCGAGATGGCCGAGTTCACTAGCCAAAGGTACAGTCTGTTTAAAAATCATATCACGTCGGTGTCGAAGTACAAAAATTGTGATTTTGGTACTGTAAAACTATGTGGCACAGCAGTGCACCGTCAGCATAATTTTCAATACCTCAGTGTCAGCACTTAGAAACTTGATATAGAAATAAGGTTTCTCCATTTCCTCTGTTTGTGTTGGGTAGTATGTATTTCTACAGATTATGTCTGATACTACTACTCGCTGTGCGAATTCTGTCTTTATAAACCAAGCCTGCATTGAGCTTTTTGGTCAGCCAACTACACACTCATCCCTACCTTTCTCTATCGCACCTACCCTCTACCATCTCTACCTTTGTACCTGTTCCACTACAAGGGTCTACGTCCGCTACTTACTGTACCTTCGGTCAGTATAGGGGCGAGGCTGGTATCTGAATATAGTCACCAAAAACTTATTGGGTAACCTGTCATCTTCATTCTCATCTTCATCGTCTGCCTTCATCATCAACACCTACTATCAACGCCTAAAACTTCAACATCAACAACATCTCCTGTAAGCTTCCGACTCGTGACTCAACACGCAACAGATTACAAGATCAATAGTTAAAATAAATTTAAGTCCAAAAACCGTTTTAAAATCATAACAGCTTTATTAAGTTTAAGTCTCTTTTGGCGACTCAGTAACTAAATTTTCCACCTTTTTGCTGAATATTGCAAATACAGTGTTTAGGCATCGAAGTAATGTGGTCATTAATTGTCAAAATGGAAGTATTGTCCAAGCAATTCTTAGTACAATTTTTCGAATCAAAAACTGTGCTAAACTGCCTTCCATGGCCATAAACAATTCTTCATAATAAATCCCATTCATTTTTGATGGGGTTTACGTCTGATGAGCGTGCTGACCAATCCGTTACCACAATGATTGCTTCTTGTAGATAATTCGATACCAGTTTAGATTTGTATTCCCGTTAATTATCTTGCTGGAAAACAAAACTTCTTCCATGTACACAATATCTGTAAGGTAGATTATAGTTACAAGCAACTTCTTGATAGCATGCAGTGTCTATGTATGTATGAAAAAATGCAATATCTTTTTTCCCATACTTTGATATGGCAGTCCAGACCGTTACAGAATCATCTCCAGAGTGTTTTGTCCGGATTTCCGAGCGTTCTTTTCTTAGATCATGTTGATAATCTTTACAACAATTTGTAACATCCAAGTCGAATTTTTTTCGTCAGAAAAAATAACTTCGTCGCATTTATTTTTCTAGTAAGCCATGTTCGCATACCAAAATATTGTTTTATGCTTGTGATTATCTTCATAAAAGAGTTTTTTAATCATTTCTTATACTTGAACAAATGCTTCTTATTGATTTTATGTCAAACTATTCATTAAAAAACATTGAGGTTTACGGTTTTTGCAATATTTTGCATGAAACTCTTTCTCACACTGTTCCCATTTTCTAATGCGTTTGTCTGCAAAAAGTAAAAGTTGTGGGCTCCCTGTAGAAGCTTTTTTGGTCTAAAAGTTGCTGGATTTTTAAGGATACGGGGAAATGTGCCTGGATGACTTACTAAAAGTCGGCTACTTTCCACATATAAGTTTTGATTAGCTTTTCGTTGTATGATTTCAAGCTCTTAGGAGCGCGAAAGAGGTGAACCTCGAGACATAACGATGGATTTTGCTGGTGTAATGTTATGATTAGGAAACGTTTCTTACTTATATGTTTTGTAAAAGGCGCACTACGGTACTACTTTGGCGCGTTTTTTAGGCGTGATATGATTTTGAAGTGCACTGTACGTAGTGCAAGGTGTAGCAGCTTTAAAGTGAATAGCGAAAATTACTATTTAGATCTAAATTCATAAATTAAATAGTACTACAAAACTTCCATAGCTACGGACTGTTTCAAAAACATATAACATGTTTCGAATGTCAAAAAACTACCAAACGTCTACAGTACGCCTATGAAAATAGATTTTAGAAAAAATAAAGTCAAAAACCCATTTCACGTCAATAACATATGTTTATCAGAAACATATCATTACTTAGAGACGCTCAATAGTTTTTTTTTTTAATCCATTTTGCTGTACAACGCTAACAAAACGTGTAATCATGGAATTGATGTACATATATGAAGTGCAACGCCCTTCTGGGGGATTTCTCACGACTTAGTCGGTACTTGCCCTCCGAAGAGGTATGGTTATTTTATGATGATTAGCGCAGCGGTTAGCCGTTGAAGCGCACGCCGGACTGCCGGG
>JAHNZQ020003150.1:1058032-1075572 GCA_019155205.2 Gracilaria vermiculophylla
CGTGTCCATACAGCAATGTGTGTGTATAGTTACCATGACGAGGCACATTACACTAGACCATATCTGGTGTACATTAAGCTGAGTATGCAATGTGTACACCTGGAAACCATATGGTAGTGAACAACGTGCCGAATAGCAGAGCTGCACACGTGTACCACACAAAGTCAACATTCAACACAGACCATGGTCCCCGGAACATTTAGTTGGCAGTGACAGCACAGGCACCTTATCCAACACCCCCCCTCTGTCACTGACTTCAAACGTGTAGGGGCATCAGGCCACTCTCACCTCGGAACTTCTCCAGCTTGTGGTCCACCACCTTGTACCAGCACTTGCTCCCGAATACACGCAGATTGCTCACGTTAGGCTTTTGTCCGTGCCACAACTCATGTGGGGTTACAGTACTGGGCAATGCCTTACACGTCACTCGGTTGCGCACGTACACCGCAACATTTAGTGCTTCTGCCCAGAAGCTTTTTTTGATAGAATGCAAAATCTACATGTGTGTGAAAAAAAGCAATACCTGCTTTCCCAGATTCTGATATGCCACCCCGGGCCATTATAGAACAGCCTCTAGAGTTTCATGTCTGGAACTCACAGCGTTCTTTTCTTAGATCATGTCGATAAAATTTTGAACAGTTTGTAACATCCAAGTTGAATATTTATTCATCAGAAAAAATAACTGTATCCCATTGATTTGTCCAGTACGCCATGTTTGCATACAAATATATTGTTTTTCTGCTTATGGCTATATTCTAAATGGAATGTTTTAATCATTTGTTTATACTTGAACAATTTTTTTATTGATTACTTGTCAAATTATTGTTTTAGAAACATTGAGGTTTAAGGGTTTTGCAATTGTTTTGCATGAAACTATTTTTTGACTGTTTCCGTTTTCCCACTCGTTTATCTGCAGGACTGGAAAGGTGTGAACGCCTTGTAAGTGTTTTTGTTCTACAGGTTGCTGGATTTTTAAGGATACGGAGCATTGTGCCTGGATGACGTATTAAAAGTCGGCTAATTTTGGCATATAATTTTCTATAAGCTTTTAGTTGTATGACTTCAAGCTGTTTGGAGCGAAAAAGAGGTGAACGTCGATCCATAACGATGGATGTTGATGATGTAGTGTTATGATTATGAAACGGTTTTTACTTATATGCTCTGCAAAAGGCGCACTACAGTACTACTTTGGCGCGTTTTTTAAGCGTGATATGATTTCGAAACGCACTGTACCTGTCGGATTAAGTTGCTCTTTATCAACTACAAGTCACTACTGCGTCAACACAGAATGGGGTGAGTTGCCGAAACCAACCAAAAAGCGCCCGTGCGTCATTTCTCATCAGTCGTCAAGCCGGCCTACCTCAATACCAGACTATATCAAGACATTTCGTTGTGAAAGACTCATCTGAAGAAGGACTTTAGGGCCTTTCTCAAGCATGCACAGGACCTTACAGACGCTTTCGAGAAACTCAACAACGGAAATCCCGGTGGCCGTCAATCTGAAGCGAGAGGCGGTAGCACAAACAGTGGCTCAAAGACAAAGCCGGAGAATAAGCCCACATAAAAGATTATAATGGACCATGAAAATAAGAGGTTTCCGCCATCCCCATGCTCGCCTGCGAGGGCAAGAACCAAATGCATCGTGTCGATGATTGCGAGCATGTATCCACACAAAAGAAAAGATACCTCAAGGACGAACTGGGCGCTGGCAGGGCACGTGATGATCCAGCACGGTCGTCAAGAAACCAAGTCTCTTTGGCCGCTGACGCAGCCCAGCACCACTACCGGATGCCGAAACTCGAACACGAGCTTACCAAAGTGAGCTGTTCGAAGTACTTCGCAAGCTTTGATTCCCACACAGCTACTGGCAGCTGGAAACCGACAATAAGTCTGAAGTGAGTTAATTGTTCATAACGCCGGATAATATCTTCACTTCGACACGTATCCGACATGGAACGACGAACGCTGTCATCCTTTAGCAGTCATCAATCGCCGGCACCATCCTAAACGATTTGAAGCCATTCAGCCTGTTATGTCTCGAAGACGTACTCCTGTATGCGCCGAGAGTGGACAGAATTCTCAAGTCAATCAAGTCTTTCTTCGCCCTCTGAGTTGAGTCCAACCACATAATGCACTTTAGAAAATGCACGCTCTCTGCCACAGAAGTCCGCTGGTGCGGCTGGCTTGTGTCTTCTGAAGTAATTCGCTGCGACCCGCGACGATTGAAAGGCCTACTTCCGATGGAGCCACCGACCTCCGGGGTGCAACTTTAACTGTTCGTCTGTGCCCTGCATTGGGTTCAGCAGGGCATTCCAAACTTCACCATCTTCGTGGCCCCGCTGCAGGGGTTCATGGGACGTGTCTACGACCATGTGGATAGGCGCAACAAGCACACAGACAGCTGAGTCATTCTCTTCAATCTGGGCTGGGGTCAGAACAAGCTGGGCGCTTTCGAAGCCTGTAAGCACTCCCTTGCCAATCAGGTCACAGTAGAACATCGCCATGTCCACCAACATTTGTGCGTATACATCGATGCTTCTAACACGGCCTTTTACGATATGGTTATACATTTCCCACGCATTGATGTCCACAAGGCCCACCCCGAGCAAAACCATTCGTCACTCGCGTTTCTCTCCGGCCGCTTCACCGCGACTCAACTTGGCTGGTCAGTCTTAGAGAAAGAAGACTTCGCTGTGTTGGCCATATTGGACCGTATGCACTGGATCGTTTCCATTTCCGACAGTTTCGACCTTTACACGGACCGTAACAACCTCATATTTCTCTTAGACCCTCTGTCCGTTGTGCTTGACTTATCAGACACCTTCATGCGCAAAGTCCAACGATGATCCGTGCGTCTTAGCATGTACCACTGAACATGCTTCCACATAGATAGCGACGCAAACGTCTTGGCTGACCTCTTGTCTCGCTGTACGACACAGCCCAACATTGTCCACCGAATTTGGCCCATGTCTGAGCTTCCATCGCCATCAGCCGCGGATTTTAGGTAGCCTTCCCGGTCTTTCATCACCAAAAACCCAGCAGGACCATGATTCCCCTTGTCCTGAAGGACTTGAACTCTCCGATCCTGTCTGCACTTTTAAATACACCGTCGCTGTTTGGATTTCCGATAACGCTGCCGATCTCCAACTCCGTCTGTGTGTCATTGCTCACACTGATCCTTCCGGTCTTCGCGAACGTGACGCCACCGCAGCCTTACTGTCTCAGTATTTTCACTGCTCAACCGTGCCCGCGGAAGTTCGCGCCTTCGTCCGTGCCTGCATTCACTGTCTATCGACAGTTAGAGGGGAGAGGATACCCCGTCCGTTTCGTCTGGACATCCATGGAACAAAGCCCAATGGTCTCCTTCAGTTTGACTACATCGAACTTGGACTTGGTATGACTGGGGACAAGTACATTTTATGTGCTAATGCTTCACGACGACCGTACGGACTACAAGTGGTTCTTCGCCTACGAGAACAGCAACGCCGAAAACGCAGGTTCCGCGATCACTGAATGGGGCGCCGTCTTCGGCGTCCCCAATTGCCTAATGTCAGACGGTGCCACACACATCAAGAACGAAGTCGTCTGTCTGGTCTGCAAGCGCCTCAGGGTGCCACACCATTTCACCCTGCTCTACTGCCCCTAAAGCAACAGCGCAGTTGAGATACTCGGAAAGTAGCTCGTCCGCGTGGCTCGAAGGGTCCTGTCGGAATTGAAACTGGGGACCAACGAATGGACCGAACTCCTGCAGATCTTTGCTAAGGTCTTGAACAATTCTCCGTTTCCATCGCACGGCAATTTCTGCCACATCACGGCCTTTCTAAAACGCAAAGCGACACCACCAATTATGATCTTCCGTCGCTCATCCACTACAAAGCCAGTCACTCTTACCGATGCGCAGATGGAGCGCACGTGAAATGTTGAAAACCTAATCAAGGTCTCTGTTGAGCTTCACCCGCTGGTACAGTCCATTCTGGTCAAAAGTCGCGAGCAATGCAGTGCGTCTGTCTCACGTGGCAAGTTCCCTAACTTCGAACAGGCAGATTTTGTACTCGTTGCACGTGACGAATACGGCGCTGGCGACAAGCTGCTTTGCTGGCGTGATACCCGTCGGGTCATCCAGGCGCTCAACGACTTCGTGTACCAATTCGAAGACTTTTGCACAAGCCATCTGGACAAGATACAGGCGACACGTGTGACGTTCTACCACAACGACGAGATAGACAAACACGCGATCATGGATCGCGTGTTGCAATCCGAGCTGAGCACGCCCCTTGCCGGCTCATGGATTTAAAAAAAGGCCCTGACGGACTTAAAGTCATTGTTCGATGGAAAGGCCTTGATAAATTTGAGAGCACCGTCGAACCTCTCCTCCATTTCTTTGAAGAAGTCCCTTCTATGGTCAAGTGCTTGCTGCAGCACAAAAACATGCTGGCTAACCTGGTTGCGAAGGCTCGAGCCGCTCTTTGTTTTTGAAAAAGAGGCTTGTGGTACCGTCACTGTACGTGTTGTATATTTGGTTTCGATAGTTTATACGCCGCCGTGCAACAGGGAACAAACTGTCGAGAGAGGAATCGTTGGCGTTAAATCTCCGCCACGCGCCAGTGTGCTGCAGGCTTTAGTTTATATGTCGACCGCTTGCGCCCCGATGCCTCCCGTCTCCCGTGGGCATGGAGCTCACCCTATCGGCCCACAAGAGCCGACTCACAGAGCCTTTCGTAAACTTCATTCAACCACGGCCTTCTAGCTTTCGTCTCGCCGAGCCTAAAGTTTAAACGCGCACCCGTTCAATCCCAGACGATCACCCTGCATCGTCGATGGTGATCCTGAATACGGCCGGATCCTGTTTAAGATTCAGCTCAATGGCGTCGATTGTGGCAGTAAGAGCATCGATTATCTCCTTCGTGTGTTCTTCGTGAACAGTTCCCAGGTGTTTGATTCCGTTGGCTTCCTGAACATGGTTTCGGACTACACTTTTCTTTTCTTAAATTTTCTCCGAGCGGTGTTTACTCATGACGAAGATCTTGTTCGTGACGGGTCCTAAACGTGAAGATATTATGGAAACCGATCTTGTCATAGTCGACCTATATACTGATGCCGATATGTTAAAGTTCTCGAACAGCAGCATAGCGATGTTTTAGCGATCCTGCTGAATCTTTATTGTGTCGCAGTGGTTCAAATAGTTCACCGCGAGTGTCTGGAAGCGTCTTGCTAATACAGCCCGAGATTTTCCATCCTTGCGCACGCAGTTGAAGAGCTGGCACATCTTTAGAACCAAACTTCAAATTCAAGCTGTGGCAGAGTCCTTTTTAACCAACTAGATTATGCTTGTCACAATTTAAAGCTGTTTGAAAGCATTCTCGGCAGCGATATTAATCCCATAAAGGTTACGCACTCCTGTAGCGATTAATTAATCCACTTGTGAAGAGAAAACGTGATCCAGCGCATTGTAGAGCGTGAGATTAAGAGCACTGAGGATCTCATTGGCTTTCTTGTCAATTCCCTCAACAAATCTTTTGACGGTGGTGACCCAAAGCATCACGTGCTTTCTCCTCTTGAACTTATCGGTTGCGTGTGTCACGTATGTCGGTAGCATCATGGTAATGCCAAGATTCAAGCCCATTTCTTGGACCATAACATTAGAATTACCAAAATACATGATGAGAAATAAAGGATAGTTAGTAGACACGGCATAAACTCTACAGAGAAAAGAATAAGCACAATGCCTTGCAAAGATCTCAAATCCGTCTTTCTGCTCTTTTCTCTTTCGTTCCCTACCTTCTAGCTCTATATCTAGGAACTCATTTTCGTAGCCATAGAGATCTAGTCTATACCCTTTCAGTGTGCAATTAAGGTTGCTCCCTCTTTTAAGATTACTATGTACATTGGTTTGTCTCGTACTCGCATGGCGATGGCTCTGCTCTTGCGAGCACGGCGAAACTGCTTTAGATAGGAATAGCGCATCCCTGGAGAGCTTTCCAGCTCCAGCATGTATTCACAATGAGCTTAACTTAGAGAGCTGAGTTTGCAATGGTCACGAGTTTACAATTCAAACATATTAAGTAGCACTTGCAATCACAGTTTGCATCGACAAGATTTTATTAAAATAGCATTTGTCACAACCGTACGTCAGAAATACGATCAGAATAATTTGAAATAGTAATAATTGGAATTAGAAAAAATCAGAATTTCTTGACAGTTCCTGTGATGCACACTGCAAAATTGTCGAAAATAGTTTCTAACAAAAATCTAAGAAAATCGTTTTTCTTAAGATTTGCACATGGTAAAGGTCATTTTAGTTACGAAAAGAAATAGAAATATTATGCCTGCTATAAGAAGCACAAGATAGCACACAAGATAGAAGCACTTTCAAAACTGAGGAACTAAATAAAGGAAATGTTTTCTTGAGGATATTTCTTACGAGAAATTATATGAAGGAAAAGGGCTTTTAGAAAGCTGTTCATTAAAGAGTAGCTAGTTTTATTCTAAATTAAAAAGCATTACTTGACATTTTTTTCATCAGTGGCCGACAACTGAAAACTAAACGTATATGATGATTCCTGTGAAACTGGGAATAAAGCCTGTCATATATTATCCAAAGTTTATGAAAATAAATGTATGGCAAAAAAATCTATACAGAAGAATAGTATTAATTTAAGAAGCTTTCTAAAGGAATATCAGCAAAAAAAAGAATTGTAGAACAAAGACATTAAAAAAAAGACTACAATTGAGAGTAGAAAAGGATACAGAAGAAGATATGGTAAGGCTATTTAGAAGCGTACTTAAAATCTATAAATCTTTGGGCGTGAAGTTTGAAAATATTTGTGAACGTTTTGAGTATAAAATAACTTAATGCTAGAACTCTTTGAGAATAATCAAGAAGAAAGAAACATGAACCGAAGAAAAATCAAAGAACTCATTTAAAAGAAAAACTGGAACACAATAAAAGTGAGTTTGGATTCAAATGTTACAGGTGCAAAAGAAAAGGCCATATAATTGCGGAATGCAAAAAAAATACAAAGA
This sequence comes from Gracilaria vermiculophylla, assembly GCA_019155205.2. Classification (NCBI taxonomy): domain Eukaryota; phylum Rhodophyta; class Florideophyceae; order Gracilariales; family Gracilariaceae; genus Gracilaria; species Gracilaria vermiculophylla. The sequence continues at coordinate 1,065,056 of JAHNZQ020003150.1, forward strand.
GAAACATATTGTTTGGCAAGTCAATGCACAAAAAACTATTAGAACATTTTTAATGGCAAAATTGATCAAAAAGATATAATTAATCAAGTATACGAACCATGATGCTTCTTTTCCTATGATAAATGATAAAAAATGGTATTCTGAGAACTGTTTGCAAAAAAATTATAGTGTATCAATAAATCTGAAGATTGGCACAACTGTGCAATCTAAAATGAAATAAAAATTTGGATATAAAAATATGTTTGCATTATAAAAAACGAATCAGTTCCAGTCAGAGATTTTCTATACATACTGGAATTTGTAAAAAATACAATATATATTACAAAAAATAGATGATCGAAAGCACAAACTTTATTTTCTAGAAGAAATTTACACTGTGATATTGATAGTTTTAAGAGAAGAAGCTACTGTAAATCTTGAAAGAAACTTTTACAGACTGTTTTAAAGGCTTTCAGAATATATTAGAAAACTTGTGGTTCATTCAGCAACTTCAGCTGAACAAGAAATTTGGCACGCACGTCTTGGTCATAATGAAAAAAACAGTTCTAAACCAAGATTATTTTGAAGAAAACGGCTAATGAAATACTCGACAACTTAAATCAAAAAGATATCAATACCATCAAAAGGATGTCAATTTTATAAAAAGGTATTTCCATCATTTCCACCATTACAAAACTTTATAACCAAAAGAAAACTAAAATTTATGGCAACTGATCTTTGCCGACCTATGAGTGAATGATCCAAAGGAATAAGATTGTATTTCATGACTTTTATGGATGAGTACACAAGAACGAGATTTTTTTGTATTCTCTTTGATTGAAGAACAAAGTTCTGGAAAATATTAGAATTTTTTTTTATTAGAAAGAAACACAAGAGGGAAGGAGTGTCAAGATGGTAAGAAGTTATAGAGGAGTGGAGTATTTTTATAAGGCATTCCTAAAGTATTTGTATAGAAAGGGTATCATGCATGATGGTACAGGAGTACATCAACCCCAGCCAATTAGGGTAGTTGAAAGAATCAATAGAAAACTGTGTGACAAATTGACATACATGCTTTATTTTCAAGATATAGAGAGATCTCTTCGGGCTAAAGCAATTCAATTTGTAAATATTATCAGAAATTTTGTCCGGAAAAACTTCTGGGAGACAGTAGCCTGCATGAAGAAAGGCTTTGAAAGAAACCAAATACTTTTCATCTCAAATTATTTCGGTTGCAAGGCTCGTGTGTTATACTTAATGAATATAGAAAAAAGATGGATTCATAATCAAGACTACGCACATTTTTCGGATATGTAAGAATAAACTTTCGCTTTATGGACAATGCTACCGAACGATGGATAGTAAGTGTAAGTGCAAAAGTTTGGAAAGCACATAAACTTATTTCCACTGAAGAAGATATTTTGGAAGAACCAGAGTGTAGTACGGAAAGCAATATTGAGACAAATGGTAACGAGGAAAACGATTCAGAAAATTCTGACAAATGCAAAACAGCCTCAAAAAATAAGCAAGCAACAGAAGTAATTCCGAGATGAAGCTGTAAAACTCTAACGCAGTCCACTTGGACATCTTATTAACATGCTCCTGAAACTAGAGACAGTACTGCTTGCGCTGTTATGATGCTAGCATATGCATTAGAACTAAAGGAAGTATATGAAGTTCTAACTGGGGCGCAGAAAGATTTGCTCTACAGCAATGGAGGAAGAAATGAAATCTTTACGTAAAAACCAAACAAGAAAGGTGGTTTTACGGAAAACGGATATGCACATTCCACAGCCACAATGGGTTGGTAAGATAAAACCGGATACCAAAAACCACGGAAACAGATTTGAGGCACGAACGGTTTGCAATGGCTATCAACAAAAGTATGGAATCGATTATTTCGAGACGTACAGCCCAGTTTTGCCCCTCGCTTCTTTACGCCCCATGCTAACAGTAGCACTGCAACAAAAAATGCTTATCATCCAAATAGATGTCGATACTGAGTTTATAAATGGTTTTTTTTGAAAAAAAAGTGCTTTGAACACTCAGAAAGTTTTTTTGACTCTATAAATTCAGAAAATACCTTGAACTAGAAAATCAATCTATGGTTCAACACTACCGCCAGGAGCGTGTTATAAAGTTATCAGTGATGTTTTTTTATGGCAATGTTAAGAAATCAGGAATACTTATCGAAAACGACGGTGGCCAAAATATGTATATTGAAAAATAGGTGGATAATATTCTGGTTGCAAATACAAAGCTTTCAGCATTGGAAACGGTAAAACGTAAATTTAAATCTAAATTTCAAAGGACAAATCTTGGAGAAATTCGTCACATATTGCGAATTAATTTAATTTAAAATTTAATATGCAAGTATCGAAGTGCCTATAAGCCTCGCTTGACACGAATCTGTTTTTGAAAAAGCAGGAAGAACATACTGTGAGGAGTACAAGAATTTGTCGTATAACTTCTTTATCAACTGGGTAAGCTAGATATACCCCAAAAAATTGTGTCTGAAAAGTGAAAATATTCCGAAAAGCCTATATCCTGCACTAGAGCTTTGTAAAGTCTGTTTCAAAAGTATAGGACACCCGGCATTTTGATGCAAATCATCGTTTTTAGTACTGCAGTGCTACCAAAATCAGTTTTCAAAAACTTTTAAGTTAAAAAACCGTTTCAAAATCATAGGATATTTCACTTGCAACATTCATTTTTCCTTCTTCAGTAGATGATTTTCGCTTTTGTGTACCGAATAACACGAATTCAACGCTTTTGCATCGCGTTTCTCTAACGTCCCATACTTAAAATATTCTTATTTTTTGCGCTATTTCCAACACTTTTCTTTTAATCAAAACCTGTTCAGAATGGCCTGTAATAGCCATAAATCATTCTAACGAGTACAGATTATTCGTTTTTAAAAGGGTTGAAGTAAACTTAATCCGTGAGTAACTGCGTGGCATTCGTTTATAGAAACCGAAGAACGTTTTTCATTGCTATAGACTGCTAAACGGGGGCAGTATCTTAGTGAAAAACCGGTTTAAATTTCTGATAAGATATGTAAAATTTTATAAAAAGTTGTATTAAAGCATTTAAAGGCCTTTTTAATGTCTGTAATGCTTACTGAAAAGGCTTTATATGTAGGTGTTTCCATTGAAAATCTAGTACATAGCATAATATAAGCTCTAATAAAACGTTTCAATGTTCAAATTCTATTTGATCTTTGTTGCTTATGATAGCAATATATAAAACACTGAGGTTCTTCTTAGTCAAAGTTTTCCTCATTTTCAAATACATTCTTTTTGCAGTTGACTTTTTTTCAGTGCTCATTGCATACTGTGGCACCATTATATGTTTATTTGCAGCTTTCAAAAGGAAATATTGTTCCGTTTTACAAACCGAAAGAATTTTGAAGCGTTTTTCATTACCATTTTATTCATTTTTTGTAAACGATTCGTTCTTTTCATGGGAGCCTTAGTGCAAAACAAATTGTCAAAAAACTATTCTTGCACAAGGTTATGTTCATTGTTTTAGCTGAGCACTTTTAAGCTATCTATAAAATTTTATGTTTATATTACAGTAAATATTGAAGAAAATGGTATAAAAATGAGAATAATGGCCTAGATCTATGGTACTGTTTGAAGTATTGTGTTGTAAGCTTTTACTTTATAAGATCTTATGCCTTTTTGAGGAAAGAAAACAACATGATGTGGAAATAATTACGCGCGAGTTAGAAATGTCCTATACTTTTGAAACGCGTTTTTGAGGGTTTTAACGAAGGGGGGGTGGCTACAGTAGGCAGAAATCCATATTTTGGTGCGCTTTTGCACTGTCCTATACTTTTAAAACTCACTGTATATCTTGTGCTTTGGCTCCGATATCTTGCACTGCAGCAAGATATAAGAAATTCTGCACGAAATAGAAGAAAACCTGCACGAGATATAGCAAAAGCCGGAAAGTATACAGTACGCAAGGCGACCACTACAAACCAGCAAATCGATTGGACACTTTTGAGCATAAAACCCAACGTTTACTGGCCTGACAGTAGTTATGAGAAACATTAATTGTAAAGCTACCACCTGAAATACTGTTGATGTCGGACAACAAACCTGCAACCCCCCGCCCACCATCAGCGCCCTTTTCCCCATCATCATGAGCGGGATGTTTGACGTTTTTTAGCCCCGAAAATGAAGCACAAGAAGTGACTCCATACTGCACCACAGAGGCTTTCGTTTCCGTACAGAAAGCTGGTGCTTGAACAGGGCGGTTCAGTTTGGCAACCTTACAATTTTCTTTCACATTGTCCTTTTGCAAGTAGCGCTTTGTACCATTCTGGCTCTCGCCGAGTCTATCAGCCTGTTGTCTCTCCTCTTCGGCACCCTGAAGGTTCTGGTAGTTCTTCAATGATTTTGGATCCCTATGGCCGGTACGCATCGCAATAGCTGAGTCGGAATGGCCGGCCTCTACTAATAATGTAGGAACAGTACCTCTTAAACCATTGGTGGTCATGCCGCTTTTCACGCCAGTACCAGGCATATCTTGAGGCTCGTAAGCATCTTTGACAATCTTTGAAAACGTGTTGCGGCCCAAAACCTGGTTGCGGAAAAAGTTCGACATTGCCGTGCCTTTCGAACGTGCACCTAGAAAAAAACGATCACTTGGGACATCCATCCCCATTCAAACAGTCATATACTCTTCTAGGTCTTGGTAGACGTTTAGTAGTCCTCTCAAAGAAAGCCGATTCCAAATAAACTATTCCACAGGTTTTCGCCCAGCGTCTCTGCATCCACCGGAACTCGTCTGAGAAGCACCGTTTGTACACCCCTACTGCCTCCCTAATACTCCTTACGTTTTCACCTCGTACTACAATCCTTTTAAACTGCGATGTTGTCAAGAATACTAGAGCCAACGGGCGCATCGCTGTAACCAAGGCAATGTCAAATGCTAGGCAAGCAATAAATGTTCCTGGAGTGTTTCGCGCCAGGTCATCCGACGCATAAAGCTTCGCTAAGTCCTCGCTTGACAACACATTGTGACTCTCGCTAAAAAATCCTTATGACTGCTGCAGGCTGAACTTGTTGTCAATTATAGACATCAGCCCTTCGTTCGGGCACGCGAATATGGGCCCCTCTAGAATCCTCAGGCTGTATCCCCAAATGGACGAGAAAACGCGCTTCAGGCCAAGGACATATGCCTTCATTGAACTTGGTTTCACTTCGCCATCCATCTTCAAAGACCGATAATTTACAAAAAACCCAATCAGGAAGTGTCGTACTCTGTTTAGTTGATCACCATTCCAATCGGTATAACCAGGCGGTAGATATCCGCTGTCGTTACGATCTCTGAAAACGACTTTGCGCGTCTCATCGATCTGCCACGCGAGCTTTCTCTCCACATCATCCAATATATAAGATCGCAGAAAGGTTTCGGCTCGGAAACAATTGTTTGCAAAACCATCGACGCTCGTCACAAATCTTGCAAACGCTCGCAGTGAGTATTCGTTAGTACGCTTCGTATTCCGTGGAACCCGTTTCCACTTAAGTAGCATGGCATCTACCGATGGCGTTAGCTTATTAAGTAGCGGGGGAAGGAAAGAGAAGCTGGGGCGTCAGGATCGTGTTGGTTGCGATGAGATGTCGGGCTCTCTGGATTAACATCGTTAACATAGTAGCCTCGAAGTGAGGGGCATACCGATCTGTCAGGAGTTTTCGGCGCAGTAAAACCATTCATTTCGGTTACAGGGGTACTTAAAATGATGCTGGAAGTGGTAAAGCGGTATTTGTGCTTTGGAAACGCTTATGAGCTAACGGTGGTGCTCGGTCGAATTGTTTTGCGGCAGGATTGTCTGATACGGTATTTGTACGCTCTCAAGCACGACAAACGCGGCGATGCGTCAGCGATGGCGACGGCTGCGATACGTCAGGCAGAGCTGATCACAGCCATGTATAATATTTTGTTTTTATTCATGCAATTATTATATGAAGATATAGATATGAAGTATAAAGCCCATATGATAAGTATGTTATCACCCGACTGCGTCAGGATGATAACCGCCCTCGGGCCATGATATTCACCACTCGGCTGCGCCTCGGGTTCATATCATAGCCCTCGGACGTTATCATCCCTCGCAGCCGGGTGGTAACCCCCACGTATTTAATGCTTCGAACAAAACCTGACCCTTCCTTTGCCACGGGTGCTTCAAGTCGATTTTGCAAAAAATATTGTATAGACCAATGAAACGCTTGCGAAAAAGTAATGCGTTGTATCTATAAAACTAATAATTGTTTTCTTCTTTACTAAAATAAGCTCACAAAATAATTTGGAATTGTTTGATTACGCAAGCCCGAAAAATAAATAGTCTAAAAAATCAATTTCAGAATTTGCATCTTTTTATGAAAATTGTGTAATGTCATGGAGCATTAGAAAACAAAATTGTGTGGCCCCATCGAGTACAACAACAGAACTACTTGCACTCAAAGAAGCTGTAAAAGAATTAAAATGTTTCTCCACAATTCTCAAGGATTTAACCTCAAGAAATAGCAAGCCTTTTCAAATGTGTGTTGACAATGACAATCAATCCTTAATCTTGTTGTCTAAAATGGAAAAAGGCCAAAAACAGTCGAAGCGTATTGAAATACGACATTTTTATGTTCGGGATTGTGTTAAATAAAATGATGTGGATATTACATATTGTTCAACGTATAATACCACAGCAGATTTTTTTACAAATGTTTTGTCAAAAACTCAATTCCTGGAAAACCTAGGACCAAAGCAGTTCTCAAGTTCAGAAAGGGTATCTTGAAAAGGTCCAGAAGCTTCTATAAAGCAACTGGAAACTGCTCCCATCTAGAAATTTAATGAATGTTCTATAGAAGAACATGATTTGCATTTTTGATGGTATATGATAAAAATGACATAGAACTATACTATATAGTAGAAAACATGTAAGACACTACAAATGCACAGTTCTAGCCCTACGTTTGACGGAAGATAGAAGTCGAGCCGAGTGTTAAAGATAAATGAAGATTGCTCTTATTGAAGTCTATCAAAGCTATGTACTGCCCAACCTACATTAATATACATAATCAGATTACGTTTCACAAACCCTGTTTGGAGTACTTGCAATGCCTTTTAAGTAGCAGGCTGTGTACGTTTGCAGCGTTGCTTTCAACTTTGACAGTGTACAGCCATCCGTTTTGATTCGTTCAAAGCATACTTTACCTGACCAGCACCGTTTCAAGCTTTTTATACTTTGTAATTCTAAAGAGGTTCATTTAGATTGTGTGGGGTCGAATTTTCTCAACCGTCGAATATCGTTCAGAAATGCATGTTTCTTCATTGCTTGAAAAAGAAGCACAGAACCAAAGTATGTTCTGGCCAATACAGATCCTAGAGCATTATTGCTGATCATTGATCTGACTGTTTTCACAGACAAAATGAACAGGTCGTTTTCCCAAAGTGTCGAAAACCAATTCTTTACCACCAAATTTTTTTTCTTCTCCAATCTTTGAGTCCAATCTGCAGCATCATAAACTTGTCTGTCGCAGCCTATTGCTTGGTTGTTTTCATGTTGCTTAACGCCACAGTCTTACATCGTTTTCATCAACAATGATTATCATTGACAGACACGGGACGTCGTTGAACTCGCCTTGGCCATGCGATCATTGATCGCGTACAGATTCGGGAGGTCGATAAACCCACATAAGCTATAAACTTGCTTATTGCTTCGTTTGTCCCACACTCAAGCGACACCAAGTTTATTTACCGATCACCTTCGCGGACTTGACTTCGAATCAAAAGGCTTTCGGGTAGCTGCACACAAGTACAAGACTACGTGCCGATTATTGAATACAGACTCCACCGCAGTTCCCTATCAGTTTTTCTCGCATTTAGAGCGTTTCTCTGATGGCCGCCTGTCAATCAATGATATTTGTGAAGGATTTGAAATCTGAAAGGGAATTGAGAGATATCGAAGATGTTTTAAAGTTTATTTGTTTCTTTTCTGAATTGTAATGATGACTTGATGAAGGGGCACCGCGGCTGTCGTTACCAGGGCAAGAGTTTTCTGGAGGTCATCGTATCACTTAGTGCTCTCGCTTTCGCAGTTAAAGTCTACTAAGAGGCGGTTCAATTTTTGTGTCCCGTTTTAACTACCCCACTCCAGTCATGGGGTTTTGTTTCCGATACTGATGAGGCCACGGGGTCGTCACCGCTTAAATACCGTGGTAGCTGGATTCTTTACTCTTTCACAATAAACATCACCATTTTGCTTGTGTTTGATATACCCAAATGCTGGTGAGCTTTTCACAGGAATTTGACGGAGGCTTCCATCACGATCAAAAAACGAAAAGAAGAATCAAGCCGACCTGATTCTCCAAAGGTTGTCAAAGCAACGATGTTACGATAAAACAGGATTTTGTCTTTGGCGTTCTAATGGACCGAAGTATAACACAAAGAGCATCTTGTCGAGATGAACTTCTGCCAATGCGCTGTCTTTAAAGCGCAAGTGACACAGTGCTGCAGAAAAGCTGGTGTTACGACACACACATCCTATCGAAAGCGAAATGCTCTCGCCAGACGAGAAAATCTGTTGGACCGGACTGATGTTCAGACATTTCCAGGTATACCAGAGGGCACAACACTGTTCATAGTTCTTAGCTCCTTGAAATCTGGAATTGCATGAATTGTAGATGATGAGGATCATTGCTGAACCCCACGAATTTAAAAGTATTGATATGAGGATTAGAGAATGAGAGTATAAAAAGAGATGGGATGAAGAAAAATACATTCGACACTGAAGATTCCAGACAGATCCCTCATGTCAGTACTAGCCCAGCTCCAGGTGATTTAGCTTCGCAGTTCGGAATGGGATGCGGCGCATGTCAGCTTGATGTGGCCGAATGTGACTGGGAGGGGAGACCCGTAACAGATTTAGATGTCACGCACAGTTTTTAACCCCATTCCTGGTATAGTCCGTGAACCCCATAGTTTGAGACCGATCGATATCTTGAAAAAGTTCCACACATGGAAAACGCAAGAGCTGCATGCTTGTAGTATCCTGCAACACTAGTTTGTTTGTAAGCAGTCAAGTGCAGTACCACTGGTGCGTCTCGTTGAGTTTTAACCCGTCATGCATGAATCCATCTGCGATTTCATGTCAACGCAGCCGACGTAATGCTCCAAAAAGTTCACTATGAATAAAATAAAAGCAACTGGGAACAAGAGTACTTGCGCTCCTTAGAATTGTGAGGAACGACCATAAGAGAGGGCAGCAACAGCTGCCGATTCTTTATTGAAACCAGCAACACTTGAGGTTGGATAGTGGTGTTCGTTATCTGTTTCATAGCTGATACGATCCAAAGCGAATACAAATGCACCAATCGATAATCCACTCATATCTTTTCCACTGCTTCAAGCATTATCAAGCATAATGTTTATTTGCTCATCATTGTTTTTCAAATCTTTTTGTGGGCAACTGCAGCCTTCGTGACTGTTCGGCGATACAGCCAAAGTACGTACATCGCAACGCCCTTGTAATGACGGTCCTTAAAATACCCATAAAAAGTTGGCTAAGAGGCCGCACGGACCTTGCATCGCACAAGCGAACGTTAAAAAACCGCTATCGATTGGAACCATTGAAGACGGGGGTGTAACACTGCGGAGCGGAAGGTGCGGTACGAAGAGGAGTCTGGCTGATTCTCGTAGAAAAACTGCACACTTTTCGTCTTTGCAGAGAATGTGCTGCGATCACAAATCCAACTCAAGCGGACAGTACCTTTTTGGATTCAAGACTCCAAGACAGTGTATCTTGAAGACTGTCTCCGAGAGGGTATTTGGGGATAGTGTGGCCTACAGACTGCCTTTGTGGTTCTGTGTGACCAAATACCTCTATCTGTGTTACAGGGGGAGAGATATCCCGGACTCAGTCGGTTGGCCTTTTCTTTTTCTTTTCTTCCTGCCTTGTCTGCTTTGCGGGGGGAAAAAAGAAATACACGGTAACACGGCCACTGAGACCTTCAAGGCTTTCAATACTTTTCCAATTGCATTCAGTGAATATCTGGAATTTCCGCAAAGTAGAGAGACCAGAGGGAAAGCGTATAAACAGAGGTGAAACCAATACGATAGGAACGGAATTGGAAGAACACCACACAACTCAGGAATGAGATAACACGGTTTTCTCTGTCATCAACTCGATAAGCACCCCCATCTCGAGAAGCTGTGAGCTGACCCTATTGTTTGAAATTCGTCAAAGCCAAAAGGGTTTGTTTAGAGAGATATTTCCATGTTAGTTTTGGTGAAAAAGGAGGTAAGTGAAGGGCCGTATGTTGAAGTGTACCTCTGCGAATGCGTTTAAAAAAAGAGAGAGGTAAAGAAGCGTTATCGATGAAGAGCTAGTGATACAACCAGCGAGCAGCATCGGCAGCGAGACGCTTACGGCAATTGAGAGCACACTTCAAACCGACCTGTTTCTGGGACAAATCCATGGATCGCAGTGAATGTAACTTTAAGGAACTAGGGGGAGTGGCCTTGGTAGGACTCGA
>JAHNZQ020003150.1:1075672-1090076 GCA_019155205.2 Gracilaria vermiculophylla
AAGCCAATAAATGAAAAAGGAAAAAAACATTCGGCACTGGGGATTCCAGACCGATCCCTCATGTCAGTACTAGCCCAGCTCAAAGTGACTTAGCTTCGCAGTTCGGGATGGGATGCGGCGCATGTCAGCTTAATATGGCCGAATGTGAAGTCGGTAAGCGTCCCAAATTTATATATACCAGGATTGTTTTTCGAGTCATTCTATGATTATGTAAATCCGGAACTCGGCAACGCCCAACCATCACTAGTGCAATACTTCAAACACCATAGAAGACCTGGCCCAGAAAAACTATTTTTTATGCTGCATATCAAATCAAATGGAAGCTCAAAAATAAACATCTATTCAGCGCAGAGAGGTTTTTCATTGTTGTAATTCAAAACTGAAAATCATCTTTTTCAACCGAGTACTAAAATAAGAAAAGCAGGTCTACACTCAAGTTCAAGGTAAACGTCAGACTTCCATTTCGTTTTGTTTTGACGTACCTTAAATGCTGGAGACAAAAAACGTTTAATTTGTTTCGAAACAGTATTGAGTGACATATTAAAAACAGGAAAGAAAAGCAGTTCTCGAGTTTGACATACGTAAAAAGAAAAACCATTGATCACCACTTTCTGCGCTCAAATCAAGTGAATGATATTCAGATTAAAAACGAAGGACCATAAAGCATTGCACATGTTACATAACACTACTTTTAATATTTGGTCATGCTTACTAAGAATCGATTAATAATTAATATCCATTTTTTCTATGGTATTTATTCATTTTTCATATTTATATACAACCTTTTTAAATGAAATGTGTTTAAAATATAAGATATGAACTTTTTAAATACGAATCAAAATGGCTTTTAAGGAAACGTAATATATAAAAGCTTCCATTTATGAAAGAAATTATTCTTGTTCTATTTGAAAAAATAGCATAATTGTATTTCAGACGTTTTGAATCTGAATCGATAAAATTTTTCTTTGCAATAGAAAAATGAGGATATTTTACATTTTTTGGGTGGTGGTGCAAAACTTTATGTAAATATAAATATTTTTAGGATACATGTCAAATATTTCCAGCAACTCTGAAAAGGTTAATAATTTTCTACTTCTCGCCAACCGCAGAGCTGATCACGATTTTATCGTCTTTTTGTAGAAAGCTTTTTACTTTGTCCTCTTTAATTCCTACAATCGAAAACTGAAGGTTAATCTCGGGAATGCATTTTTGGCAACCTAATCATTTTCATTTTCCTGGGTCAAAATCTATCTTTATCCCTCTTATAATCTGCTCAGAGGTATTATTGTTTGCATTTTACAATGCCCTGCAATGCTCGGCTACATGGGCCCTTTCCCACCCGCCAATGTGAAACGACGTTCTTGTAGCAACCGTACTTTTTGCTTGTTTGTTCTCGGTTCATCACCAAAAATTCTTGACGTTTTTTCTCGAAATCCTCTTTTATAATATCTCTTGTAGCTAAATATGCAGACTTTAGTCAGTTCTTCTTTCGAGTTGGCAGCGCATAATGTCCCTTAGAAGTTTTTGGTGACTATAAAGGCTCGAGTTCCTAAAGGTAGTCTCCGGTAATCACGGTCACGAGCCGAGGGAATCCTGAAAGAGGGTCTGCAAGCACCAGGCGGAGAATGGGGTTCACTGGGCAGACAATGCTTTTACAGGCACTGCTATGAGGCAACCTGGGGATCGGCGTCTTAGAAACCTGAAGGCGTTCGACAAGAGTCTCCAACCGGAAAAAGTAGAGGAAGACTCAAGGGTGCTTGGTTAACTTCCTTGAGGGTTGGGGCTCAGCCGGCGGATTACATAGCGTGCCAATAGCCTACCTCGACGGGTCTCACTACTGTAATAATTTTCTGCAACAGTTAAAGAAAATAAATCTAAATTCTGCAATTTCTCAAGAGTTCTGAAGCACACGTCGGCCGAGAAAAGCACCACGCAGATCAGTTAATAAAATAAGAAACCTCCCTGGAAATATCCCGTCGTAAAGCCACACGACAATATCAACTTATGATCGACTGTACTACAGAAATGATTACTGTATCAACTTTTTGTCTTATCCTGGGTATATCTGGCACGTTCTGTGGACAATATGTTGTGGGTAACTTTATTTATGGTTGTGATATCGAAATATTGAGATTTAGGATGGTCTTACGGGACATTGCAGAACATCGTGTATTAAATATATGTGCTGCAATAGCCTGAAAGCTGTACCGAAACCTTGACTTCTTTACACCACACTATAACGTAGACATACAACTTGTTTTTCATGGCTTTCCCTCTATAAAGCATGGCCCGCCAGGGAATGCCAATCTAGTACATTTGGTGCCATGACCATCCACTGCCTAGACCCCTACGGACAAGAGAGTGATATACTACAGAGTTATCCTCTTCACCACCTCGTGTGGTTGCCCAGTTAAAAGTGTCGCCAGCCATTAATGCTGTAGTGAGGACCCTACTGTAGTATAGTGGCTTCTAAGGAAATAGGGTGGTTTGGCCTTATGGTATAATATTCCTAAGGAGGGCTCGTATTTTATTAGCTGGGCCACGTGGTGCATAATCCCGCCCACGTGCGCTACAGTATCCTGGAGGAACGGTAGAATTATTATTTATTTTAGTTAATTTAGGCAGGTAGTTAGTACAGTAGTGAAACCTGCCGAGGTGGGCTCCCGGCTTGGTATTTAACCTGCTGGTTGAGCTCCACCTCTGGGAAGTAAAGACAAGCACCCTTGAGTTTTCATCTACTTTTCCGGTTGGAGTCTCTTGTCGATCTACGCAGGTTTCTAAGCCGCCGATCCCCAAGTCGCATCATAGCAGCGCCTGTAGGAGCATTGTCCGCCCAGTGAACCTCCTTCTCTGCTCGGTGTTTGCGGATCTCCTTTCAGAATTCCCCCGGCTCGAGACAGCGGATACCGGAGACCACTTTTAGGAACACGCGCCTTTGGAGTCAACAAAAACTCGTGCCGGACGTTGTGCTTTACTACCTCGAGAGGAGGGCTAACAGTACCACACCTACAGGTAGCAAAGAAAGGTCACTTTCGTGTAAAACCCCGCCACGCATATGAGGCTAAATGGGCCAGAATATCGACGAAAAAATAATCACGGAATTTGTTAAGAATTGTTATCGGGGAGTACAGACCAATTGGATCGACGAATACAGTAAGGGCACCGACTGCTAGGGTTATGTTTGTGAGATATTTGAAAAGTATAATAGAGCAAGGAGCATAAACGGCTGCTGCCATAATCTACGCACCAATCGCTTCCATTAAAGTGCGGCCTTGTTTGACACTGTACTCATCGATTTAGTAATAAAGATGCTCATAAATATTTTGAAAGTGCTAATATCGTAGGTATCCGGTTTGGCCATTTGACGTTTTTCCAGAGCCTGCATCGTAGAATGTAACCAAACTTCAACATCATAGGTCTCTTGTGGAGAAAGCCTTCTTTGAGTCAGTGCATCAAAGTGTCGGAAAGAGATTCAGAATAAGGGAGAGAAACTGCCTTTTTATTAGAAACTGGATTATTTTCATTCGAAGGCCCAGCTGCCACATTAAAGCTCGGGGCAAAGAAGTCCAATAGAAAAATGCTGTGTTCGAATTACTCAAGCATTCCTGGTGGTGACTGGATTTCATGAACCTCTTCGTTTACAAAAAACCTTTCAAAACCCATCCTCATTTCTCATGAGATTAAAATGCGCATTTAAGCCTAGCGTAGCTCATGCATGAATATCTCCGTGAAGTGGTCTAAGAACTGCTGGGTTCAGAGATAAGCGAAGATAAACTCGCGTTTGCAACCTTGACTGAACTTAAACCATCTTTAGAGAAAACCAGAAACCCTTTTTCATAGCTTCTTCAAGTCTAGGAAGTATAAAATCGTCTCCCAGTTTCACTCAAGGAAGAATAGTGTCTCTTTCAGCGTTTCGTAAAAGAAAGAAATTGTGGTATGGCAGGCACGAGTCCTCCGCGTAGGTCGGAACCTCAGAAGCAATGCTGTGGCACATAAAAGCTACAGGAAGATCAGGACTGGTGAACAGTGCCCGGCTGGTGGGTAGAATAGAACTGGTCGGTAGAGGCATTCTTGTAGGCGGTGCAGCAACAATATGAACACGTCACGGCACTGTTGAAGATTTATTGATTCCTGGGAAGGAAAGAACCATTAAAAATCTGACTACAACGGCGTATTTATCGTCCACTTCAAACTGATAGCCGCTAATTTGATTGCACGCATAAGGAGCAGCCGTCTAGGTAACCTAACCTAATAGGGCCTACTTCTAGCTCTGGTTTAATTACTGGGACAGCGCTACGTCCAGTATGGCTTGGAATTCCTTGGCGTTATACGGAATGTTCGCATCCAGATTGAAAACACCGAGATACTTGTGAGTCTCAACACAGGAATGGTTGGATAGACAAAAGGCGCAACCAGAGGGAGAAAATGAGCTGCCTGGAATGCGTTCTTACAGCAAAAATGCAAAACCAACATTGCAAGCAAAGGGAAAGACTGTTAATGGTGAAACCCCAAATTTTGGTTGCAAATGGACAGTCCAGAAAATTTTAACAGCCAGAATTTGCGAAGAAAGGGGAGTTAAAATGCCCAAGAGCTAGAAAAAGTCGCATTGGCTCCACCAATCGGGGCGCGGGAAATATATGGACCGACGGATATCCCCCTTCTGAAAGGGAGGCTAGATAATATTGTACGAATGCATCGTACGCAAGTTCGATCGTCGGTGATTTTCCCTGGGCTCATCTCTCGTGCCTCCTGCTCACCGCTCCCAATCCATTAACCAATTAGTATGAAATTCTCGATTGAAGCAGTCCATGTGAGGCAGAGTGCGACAGATCCTATTAAATATATATACTATAGTACCGTCAGTTCTCTTTTCGATGTAGCAGCGCATAACGTCCGTTACGATTTTTTTAACTCCAAAGGCACGAGTTCCTAAAGGTGGTCTCCGGTAGCACTATCGCGAGCCGGGGGAATTCTGAGACGAGATCCGCAAACATCAAGGGGAGTGGGAGGTTCACTGGGTGGACAATGCTCCTACAGGCGTTGCAACGAGGCGACCTGGGGATCGGCGGCTTAGAAACCTTAGGATGATTGACGAGAGTCTCCAACCGGAAAAATAGACGTAGTCTCAAGGGTGTTTGGTTTCCTTCTCCAGAGAAGGAGCTCGTTAGGCACATTACGTATTGAGCCGGAAGCCCGTCTCGGTAGATCTCACTACTGTAGTAATTACCCGCACAAAATAATTAAAATAAATATAAATTCTACCGTCTCTCTAGGATACTGGAGCGCGCGAGGGCCGAGTCATGCACCGC
This sequence comes from Gracilaria vermiculophylla, assembly GCA_019155205.2. Taxonomy (NCBI): domain Eukaryota; phylum Rhodophyta; class Florideophyceae; order Gracilariales; family Gracilariaceae; genus Gracilaria; species Gracilaria vermiculophylla. The sequence goes on from JAHNZQ020003150.1 coordinate 1,080,982, forward strand.
ATGGCTCATTTAATAAAATGCGCCATAAAGCCACTCCACAATAACACCTTAGGATCCACTGTACGACATACCCCCTTTCCAGAACGGCACCACGTCCTCGAGGTGCATCTTTCCATACCTCGGTTCGTAGGCGGCTTTTATCTATGCTTATGTCAGCGCGGCCCCCGGCGATATGAGTCATTCCCTCCTTCAGGCGTACCTAAATACTTCCCTTTTCCCGCGCGGCGTACCAACTGCCGGCTCGTGTTTATCCCTTGCAGCGTTTTTGGGCCCCTGGCTCTTCTTGACCCAGCCTGGTATTCTCCTTCTTGGCGTACCCATCGGTGCTACCGCGACAGTCAGTGGCGTGGTATTCCGCTCACTCGAGTGTCTCGTGTATGGCGCAGGCCTTTGACCTCTGCGGCCGGAGCGTAGGTCAGTCGAGAATGTTCGCTGTCTCCTTCGAGGCATTCAACTCCCTGATTCCTTCGAGGATCCCTTTTTGGGGAACGCACGAATAGTCGCTTCCGCTCGTTCCTTCCCTGTGAAGGTGTCTCATCGCATAATCTTCTTGCCTGCGCCTCCGTCGGTCTCCACTGGGTATGAACTCGTTCCTAGCCATGGTGCTTCATACCTCGCTTGTCTCCCGTCGTCCGTCTTCTCCGCGCATTCCGCGAAGGCGTCTCGACGCGGCTGCCTCCTCGGTCGGGCGCATAGCTGCAGGCCGCTCCCCAAGCGGCGTTACGTCACTCTTCTCAGGGGCTATGACACGTTCAGTCGCAATTCTTGCAGCTGCGTAGACCTTCGGCATGACTTCTCCAGCTCAGGCGCCTACGTATCTGTTCGATCCTGAATTGTATTACACCTCTACCAGTGCAACATTTCGCCCAGGGGATCACTTCAATCATCGTGCCACGCGGGTCTACGTGCCGTTCAACAACAGGCGCGTCAGTCTCGCGTGCCCCGTAGAGGATTACACCCACCAGTTTAGACCATAACTTAAGGCGATGCGATTTCGCGCCGTACCGGAGGTTGCTTGGAAGGACCAGAAGCGGAACCGGGTGGACACCTTTCACGCTCACTGGCTCCAAACTCCGGTGCACGGTGACAACGCTCCGACCACGACGGGACACTGCGACACTCTTTACCTCAAGTGCGCCGAAGAGCGGGAGGTCCAGGCGCCACTCCAGATGCTCCTTCACAAAAAGAGTTTGCACCCGCGAGCAGGGCGGCCCGGAAGCATCGACGATAGAGGCTGTGCCCTCGCAGTGGTGCCCTTGGAGCCCCGTCACGATCGCCTCTACTGTCTCAACCACAATCGTTGGTGGACGCACCTAGTGGATGAGATCCGAGTGCGGACCGCCTTTGCGTACTTTTACGGTTGGGACAACACGGAATTTCACGACATTCCTTCCAGGAAACGCCCTAAGTACTGCCTCAAGGTGAACGACTCCTGGAGGAACTACTGGGTATCCCCGCACCTCTGTGTGGCGCCACCCATTACCTTAGAGTATCACACCTCGGAGGTTCTGGATCCCCTTGAATCCTTCGGGCGTTTCGTCATGTTGATTGACTCGACAGAGTTCGCGGTCGGTACCCTGATGACGTGTCTCTAAGCAGCAGACGAAGACGTCACTTTCTATACTCGGTGCCGTGACGATCGCCTCTTCTTGGATTCTTCGTATTAGCCAACCGCCGGACTTTTTCTCCCCTTGTCGTCGTCGATTATACGGGTCCTGCGCTCCTTTGGAATTAAAAACCTGATCAAGGGCACCGCGTATAGCGATTGAAAGGCGGAGAAGCTGCTGTATGACAACCTTCAGATGGCGTGGACGATACGTCGGGCTTCTTTTGGTTTAACCATGGCGAAGACAAATTCCACTCTACTGTGAGGAGTTTCAATGAAGACGATAGCGGGCGAGCCTACACGACCTTTCCCCGTCTTGCACCTTCTCGTGTTCCATATGTGCCACAACTCCGTGTCCCCGACTATGATCCCATGGTGGAGAGCCTGGCGACTAGCATGCCCTGTCGGTCACTGGCTCCGTCTCAGCTTGTGGCTGAGCTTTCTGAGATCGGGACACATCATCCAGCCTCGATGCCGGATCCTCCCGAAGCGGTGGCCGCCGTGTCTCTTACGAAAGAGGACGAGATTAATCCTGGCTCGGTTGTTCCGGCCCCGGTTACGCAATCCCGACTACGGAGTATCCCTGCCCCTGTTGTTCAGCCTCACCTTAGGTGCGTTCCGGTTCCCGTACCGCCGTCACCTCCGGTGTCGCCTACTTTGACCCTGGTCCTGCTGACCTCCTCGGCGGTGCCTGTCGCATCTCTTCGAGCGGCCTCTGTCCCAGCCGGTCCGCCGTTCGCGACTCTATCCGTGGCGATTATTGTTGCGTCGACGGAGGTTGCCGCTTCCGGTGCACCCTTGGGCAGGTTATCCTCTGGAGCTCTGAGTGCTGCCTACCAGGAGTTAGTGCAAATGTGCGTGGTGACAAGTCGTCCCACTCCGGCTTCTCCTGTTGAGGCTCTGCGCGAGGCGCGTACCTTGGTCCTAGAACTCCATAAGGCCCGAGCGGACCGAGCCTCGATGGCGTCAATCAGGGAGAGCCTGGCGGAACTCTTCGAGAGCCAAGTTCTTACGGCGAAAGCGCGCCTCGAGGCGGAGTGTACGACACGATTTGGGGACCTGTAGGTGTAAGAAACCCTTACGATGGGACGTACGTCCCGTTAGCCGCGGAATAAAAGATCTTTTAGTTGGCGCAGATGCTCCGTCAACGGTAGTTGCAATACAACTGAGCCGTGCCCGCGCGCTCAGTGAAACGAAGTGCCGCCGCGGGAGCGTGCGAAAACCGGGCCACGGCGTCCTGGAGGCGAAAAAGAGAACTCTAGGTGGGGGTTAGATAGCGGAGACGAAAAATAACTCCGGTCGGGGGCCCCTCCCTCTTCCATAAACGGAAACGCCTATGTGAAGAGGCGTTTTTGCACCAGATTGGCATGGTATCTTCTGTTGAAGTTTTCCGGGATGTGTCCTGGAGTTTCATCCGTGTCGTCCTTTGACGTCTACCCGTACCAGCGGACCCGGTACAGTATCCTTGCGGGGGTTTGTCAGTGGGAGACGATATGGTCCACCGCGTAGAGGATATCACCTTGAAAGGTCATGATGGCATCGTGAGTTTCTATCAATGGTTCACCGAAAGGTGTGATGAGGTTCCCAGTATCCAACGGGGTCGTCACTCCTGAGCTGGTCAGATGACAATGTTCCGCGCGTGGCCCCTGAGGTAGGGTGGCAGGCATTCCTGAAGGGCTGCGCGTCGGGACTTTCGTCACCCTATCACGGGAGACGACGTCTCGGGGCCCGTTTATCTCAATGTCGAAAGTGCCCCCATACGTGCCCTGGACTTCATTAGGCCCTGAGGTGTTCGGCGCTAACTTGTGCGTGACGTCCGGCGGTTCATCGGACGTCTCTCCAGGTTCATCGAGGAAAACCTCGTTTCTTTCCTTCAGGTGGGGGCCTTCCCTCACCTTCCGGTCGAAATTTTGTTTACATCTACCCTGCGAGGCGTTGGGTCTCTCGTTTGCGAGAGAGAGTACGTCCTCATGCCGTCTTAAGATGGAGCGTTTTGCTTGCGTCGCTGTTCGTGCCTGTGGCCCATCCGTCGGGTGTGCCGTGGCACGTGCCGCAATGACGGTACGAGGCGGGATGCGCCAGAGCACCAGATTGAAAGGAGCGGTTCCTGTGAAGCAGTGTACCTATAGGTTGTATGCATACGTGAGTGGGCCCACATATGTGTCCCAATCCTTCTGGTGGTCGGCGACGTAGTGTTTCAGCCTTGAAACGATGGTCTTGTTATACATCTTCGCTTGTAAGTTGGTCTGAGAGTGAAAAGCAGGCGTAAACAACTGTTTCATCCCCAGCATTCCGTGAATGGCGCTGAATAGCTTCGCCGCAAACTGGGGCCCGTAGTCCGTAAGGAGGTACAACGGTATCCTATATTGGTAAGCCTAGTGCTCCGCATAGGTGTCGGCAACTACTGCTGCAGTGGTGCTCCGGATGGGAATGGCGCGCAAGGTCTTCGAGAACCAATCAGTGATCACGAGAATATATCGGTACCCTCGCTTTGTCTTAGAAAAAGGGCTTAAGATGTCCATGACCACGAACTCCAAAGGTCCTGAAGGTTGGAACAGAGTGAGCGGCGTCCAGTGTCTACGGATATTCCCCCTAGCGGCGGCGCACAAATAGCAATCCGCCACCGTTTGGAAGGCATCATTAGCCATGTTCGGCCAATAAAACTCCCTCCTTATGGTGAAATACATACGCAATCCACCGGGGTGCCCGGCGAGGCGAAGATAGTACGAGAGATATAGCACCCTCGCCCGTAGTCTTGTCTGGTCCACCGTTTGAAGAGCTCTCTCCAGGGGGACGCGGCGTACAAGTATGGCACCCCGGTCGACATCGAATGATGGTGTTAGACTCATCACAGTGGCGAGGCACTCCTTACAGTACACATCTGTACTCTGCTCCTTCAGAAACTCCGCTATGGTGACGGGGATATCTTTTTTTTCTTCCTCAACAAAGGCCATCACCTCAGGGAGCCAGCTATACCTGCCTCCAGGTTCACAGCATTCCAAGCATTCTCCATCGGAGCCTTCCTTCCCGTCTGCGTCCTGGCTTCCTAGATACGTAATCGTGTCTTCTGAATATGTTAAGTCTTTTCCCTCGGTGAAGATTTGCGAGTGCGCGTCCGCTGCCTGGTTGTTTACGCCAGGACGGTGGACGATGTCAAACTCGAACTCCAGGAGGCCTAGCCTCCAAAGCGCACCTCTCAGGTATGGTCGTAAAAGCAACACCGCCGAGACGATGGCGAGACATTCACGCTCCGAGGTCGAATAGTTCCGTTCCGTAGGTGTAAGATTGTGACTCCAGTATCCTACAGGTTGAAGTCCACCTTCAGGTTATTCCTGTAAGAGGGCACATCCGACCAGATATTTAAAGCCGTCAGTGTCCAGAACAATTCTGCCGTGCCGCTTCGGTTGTACCAAGATCAGTGGCTCTATGAGTCTCCTCTTCAGGGTATTAAAGGCTTCAAATTAGTCGTCCGTCACGATAGCCAATTGCATCGGCTTTTTATTCTCCAAGACGCGATCTAACGGCGTCGCCATACGGAAGAAACTCGGGAGAAACCTCCGAAAGACATTACACAATCCCAAGAAGGAGCGGAGCTCTGTCTGGTTCCTGGGAGGATGAGCTTCCTTGATGGCTTCTTGACTTTCCGTGGAAACCTGTAGGTAGACCGGGAGCACAACGTGCCGCGGGTAATCCATCAAAAACTTGAAAAAGAAGCATTTCTTCAGCTTCAAGGTGAGTCTGGCGTCCTTCAGGAGTTGAAGCACGTGATTCACATGCGTGAGGTGCTGCTCCACGCTGCGGGAGTATATGATGACATCGTCAACATATATTAAAGCGTACTGCCACTTTACATTTGACAGGATTATGTCCACCGCTCGTTGGATCGTAGTGGGTGCATTCTTCAATCCAAATGGCATCTTTTGGAATCTGAAAATTCCACAGTGCAAGGTAAACGTTGTCTTATCCTTATCCGAATCATCCATCTCAACCTGCCAGTAGCCGCTGATGGCATCCTGCGTGGAGAAAACGGACGCACCATCTAAGGAGTCGATACGTTCATCCATACAGGGTATCGGGTACGAATCGCGTACCGTCACCTCGTTGAAGCGTCTATAGTTAATTCAGAACTTCAAGGAGCCATTTTTCTTCTTCTCAAACACTGCCGGGGGAGACGATTCGCAATTGGAGGGCTCAATAACGCCCATGCCCAGCATTCAGTGAACCTCATCGCGTTCGAAATCGCGCGCATGGGGTCCGGCCCTCCTCGGGAGTGTGTGTACTGGTTTCGCATTAGGCATAAGCTGGATCCGGCGCTTGGCCAGGCTCACCAGCTCCAGGCGACCAGAACACGTGCCCTCAAAGGCGGATAGCATCTCCACTATCCTATTGCGATACTCTTCGAAATCTTCGCCAATTTGGATCTTCTCCTGCCAAGTGGCAGCATTCTCTTCCTCTGCAGCCGTTGATGTCGCTTCAGCCTCCATGGTGGCGATTTCATCGCGTTCCGCATGGTCTTCCGCACGAAGAAGATCAGCCAGTCCTGCAGGGGCGGGTAGTGCCCATCCGACGACAGTTCTTTTCTGGAGCCGTGACGATGGCTCCTTCAGGTTGGCGATCACGACCCTGAAGGGAATGTTCGGCACTACTTCCATAATGCCGTTTTCCATCATAGAGTGCTGCTTCGTCGTCAGGTGTGGACTCCCCTGTAGGAATAGAAGGCCAGATGCCGAGGTCTGCACCCAAACTTCGGCCTGACTCCTCGCGGGTATTTCGATACTACTAACCACCCGAAGCTTTTTTAACTGCATCTCATGTAGTACAGTGGCTCCAAAGGAAATATGGTGGTGTGGCTTTATGGCGTGATATTCATAAGGAGGGCTCGTATTTATTTAATGAGCCAAGTGGTGCATAATTCTGCCCGCGTGCACTACAGTATTTTTAAGGGACGGTAGAATTTATATACATTTGAGTTAATTTGTGCGGGTAATTACTACAGCAGTGAGACTTGCCGAGGCGGGCTCCCGGCTTTATACCTAATCTGGCGGTCGAGCTCCATCTCTGGGGAAGTAAACCAAGCACCCTTGCGTCTACGTCTATTTTTCTGGTTGGAGACTCTCGTCGAACATCCTTAGGTTTCTAAGCCGCCGGTCCCCAGGTCGCCTCGTAGCAGCGCCTGTAGGAGCATTGTCTGCACAGTGAACCTCCCTCTCCGCTTAGTGTGTGCAGATCCCCTTTCAGAATTCCACTGGCTCGTGACAGCGAGTACCGGAGACCCCCTTTAGGAACTCGCGCCCTTGGAGTCAACAAAAACTCCTAACAGACGTTGTGCTCTACTATCTCGAAAGGAGAACTGACGGTACCACAATAAAGCCGGGAAAACGTTTTACGGTTTACATAAATGAACAATTATCCTCCTTTATAGAAAGTTCACTACAATATAAACAGGATGTAGTAATGCGCTCTGACTATGAACTAAAAGATAGATGTAAACCTTTTTATATTTTTAAATAAGCATATTTTTATATCAGATGATTCATATTCGTTTAAATGGTGGTATCGTAAATAAGGAGCAGCGAGTGAATGTTAATACACTTCAAATATAGAAGAAGCTTTAATGTTATGGTTTATACTGAACCCTGCAAAGAGAAAACCACTGTTGCATCCTTTGAGGGAGGCGAAACAAACTCAAGATAGCTTTGAAATCATTTCACACAACTTCTTTTCATGTGTTACACATAATTATTAGAAAAAAGAATTATTCTTTTTGCAACAAAGAGATGCATTTTAAGTATTTTAAAGAAATAGCAAACGGTTTACATGAAAAAGAAATGAATTTTAGGCTGTTATTTATGCGTTTCCCTGCGTAGAATTGTTTTTTAATATTTTTTAAGATAAATTGGTCTGATTGATTTATGGCCCTGAGAGATTTTTTAAACAGTATTCGATTTAAAAGTTTTACAAATATTTCGCAATAGATTTGAATATTTCAGCTATCGAATGTTACAGAAACGCGACGCCGAGTCATTGAATTACTAAAACTTAGTAAGAAAAAAAGGCGAGTATCAAGTTCTGAAGAAGGCAAAATACAGTTTTGAAGTCAAATGTGTCATGCTCATGAAAAGGTTTTCTATCAATTTGTTTTTTGAAAACTTGTTTCTTTAGTACTACACTACTACAAACGATAATAGTTTTAATAAGGCCGGGTGTCTTATACTTTTGAAACAGACTTTATATTATTCGAAATGTTATTTGAAACAACGCTCAATAATCAACGGATTTGGCGTCAAAGGGACCGTCGGAAATTAAGCAGAATATCTGCCGTGGAGACTAAGCTGATCAAGTTCAGTTATTATGATCAAAGAAGAGGATAAGCCTTTCAACCATAGGATGCAAATAACTTGTAATGGGGTTTTGACAGGAACTATCCATACTATGATCGATACATTTCGGTTAAAGATTCTTGGGTTATGGCCGTGGTAAATAACAAATCAAGTAATTATAAAAATACAGGACTCTGGCAAAGAATACAAAACCAAAACGAATACGACAAGGATAGTTTTAGCTCTACATTCGCGATTTAACATACGTAGATTAGGGGAAGGCTGACGAGTTCCTTTCCTGTCTTAAAAAGGTTCCGTCGATCTCTATAGTATTTCTGTATTAAGACGTGAGGCGGCTATTTAAATTATCTTCGAACTGACAAGTTTGTATTGCATTGCGCCCCGTCGTCGCAATATCGTCGGTCATCAGTTGCCTGTGTATTAAATTGGAGGCACGTGATTCAGTAGTAAGAAACCCTCTTGCAATCATATGACATCATTAGGGTGTTGTGAGTGAGTGCAAGGGTTTCATGTGGACAAGTGATGCCGGAGATTTATGTAATAGATATGTCCTAAATGAAAAAAAAACCTACAGGGCAACCCCTCGACAAGTAGACAACGCGCAGGTAAAAACATGAAACCCAGAGATAGGTTTTGAACGAGTCAGTGGGCGACTGGTTATGGCGATTTACTGCGCAGCACGAGAGGATTACGATATGGTCCATTCTTCTGAATCCCCTTTGAGAAACGCACGGAACGGAAGCAGAAGCAGTCAGACGACAGGGATGAGAAGATTAGACAGCAAGAAGTACAGTCAAAAAACACAAGCTCGTCTCCCTCATCAAGCTCGCTTGCCACACGTGCCGTGGCAATCACGAGCCCAACACCCTCTTCCAAAAATGGGGCACGGACAGCAACAAAGTCCGAACGGTGCACCGGCGAACCGCGCGCATCTCACCTGTCCCGAAAAGAAGTTGGTCTGCAACTTCAACTTGCCGTCTGTGCCGCCCAAATTCACCGTGGCCGTAGTCGGAGACGTTACGGATATAGGTTGAGCACTTGCAAAACCTTCCCGAACTGTAGCGAGCGCGGGATGAACCGTTGGACGCAACAGCTGATCTCGAGGCTCTATGCTTATCTCCGACGTGGCGAGAAAGCTACCGTCAGCG